>OY856188.1:54365937-54557762 GCA_963693315.1 Diogma glabrata
CATTTATGAACTCATTTTGTATATCTGGTGACAAATATGATACTTTTGGTGATTTACCATGCTCCAAATTCAAAATGTGTTCTTTTAACACTACATCATACTTTGACAATAGTTTGGTTAGTTCTAAGAAATTGCCTTTATTTGAAGAACTTTTTCCTTCATCATGTCCATGAAATGCTGGGTTTTGTTTAGATAAAAACAAAGTTATATCCAATCTTGATAAAAGATGTTTCCACTTCTGTTTTTTATTATATATTAAGTGCAAGGCTGCGTCTCGTATCGTTTTATGAATTTTTAACCTCATTTCCAAAGTTTTCCACTTTTCAAAATTTTCCAGATGTTCATTTGAAGTTTCATGGTCGGCCACTTTGGGATTTAGTTTCCACCGCTTCTGATATCCAGTAGTAAATGTTGATTTTGTATTATTATTATTGGTGACAGCAAATACACGACAACAGAAGCAATACAGGACGCAAGTTATTATTTACAGGAGAATAAACAATCCATGGCCGTAGAATTTTTTCACCATTATTCATCATTTTATAAAACCATTCTTTAGAAATATGGCGAACATCACCTTTTATGTCTAACCCGTGTCTAGATACAGTAACAAACGATCCTTCTCTATTTTGAAAATGTTCACTTTCTTTTTTATGATTTCAATGCGAACATTACCAGAGACGAGTATATTTCAATGTGATACATCTCTTAAGTCCTGAAGTGATTCACCCATGCAAATACTGTCTTCGATAGTAGAAGCATTAGCGGCATTATCACTGTCATTTTCATTATTCCTTTCTAATTCGTCATCATAGGTTATCATTATTAATTCTGTATTGTTGCTGTTACTTTCCGAAGATGAGCCAATATTCTCTGAAACATTCGTTGCATCAACGTGATAATCAGTTTCTTTTGATGAACCTTGGATATCATCGGGTTTTGTAACATATTTATAGATTTTGTCTTTCTCTGCTGGAACCAACTTTTCCTTTAAAAAGTATGAACTCCTCGTGGCATATTTATTTTTTGGGATATTGGCTAAACGAAATCTAAAAAAATATTTTTAATTATAGTATAGGTATCAGCAAAGCATTAATTCTGAATATATTTGTAGGATACATAATAGGTACATAGTTCATAATAAGTACACTGTGTTAACGACTAAATACACCGCCAAGAAAATTAATTTATTTAAATTTCCTTGTAACAACTTATATTAAATAATATTTGATAAAATAGAATACACAAATCATAGCCTAATATTATAAGGAACTATTTAAAAAAATATAAGTATGAAATCCTAAAATATATTTTATATAAAGAATTGAAACCAAAATTAAATATCCAATTAGAATCATGCTCAATAATTTACAAAATCAAATGTGATTTTTGTGAAAAATTTTACATCGGGAAAACCGGAAAATGTTTTAAAGACTGATTTAAGGAATACCTAAGAAGAAAAATAAACAAAATTTAAAGTTTATTTTTGCAAACCATTTACATAGTTAATAACAATAGCTACACCACTTTTAAAAAAAATTGAAGGCTTTACATTTATGTAGCCAAGGATCTTTAAAAGAATCACTTGATGAGTTTGAAATTTCCAAGGGATTTAAAACCCAACAAAATGTAATTTTAAATGATAAACTTTCATTTATTTCTAATATATAAATATATAAAACTGAAAACAAACAGTATGAGTATGTATCAACCTACAAAAATTTGCAAAACTGCAGTAATTGCATAACTGCCATTTTATTCCACAGTAATTATTTTTGTGTTCATTGAAAAACGATCTATTTCAATTTATTCTTTGAGTTTCAAAATAAAGGAAAAAAAAATTATTTTGAGATCATTTACAAACACGGTAATTTGATTGTTTGTTAGTTTCCTTAGGTGTTTGCAATTAATTTGTTTGAAATGTAAAACATATATTAAGTAGTAAGGTTAAGCGGATATTTTAGAAATAATTTTGGAATAGAGACATTATAACTCAAGGGTATCACCCCTTAGGTAGCGAAAATCCGAAATTCTACGTCCACGCCGTGCTACCTGGGTAACGCTAACAGAATTAGGTTGGTGTAGTTGAGAGGGGCAGAGTAAATACTGCTTATACTCAATGATTCTGCACCATGGCGAGTCATTGGCGCCATAAAACCAATGCAACTCAAGCGTCTGTTCTCCATGTTAGGGGCGGCTTGGAGCGGGCGTCTGTCTTGGATCAAGCGGCTCGCTATATAAATGTGTAGAAAGCGTCTGTTCTCCATGTAAGGGGCGGTTTTCAGCGGGCGTCTGTCTTGAATCAAGCGGCTCGCTATATAAACATGTAAAAAGGTTGTTTCTGGTGACCTTAAGATGCAGAACGAACCCATTCACGAAAATTTGGGTTGGGCGAAGGGCTAACACCCCATTTCCGTAAAAAAATTATTGTCATGAATTCTGTACACAGGCCTCGGAATATCTCGGAATCATTATGGAACGAGATTTTGCATTGGAAGCTTATTGCACAGACGGCAAAATCCCTTCATGGGATGTAAACGCCAGAGAGAGAGAGAGAGGTGTCACCCTATCGACAAAGGGTGCCACATTATCGACGTAAACCACTTTTCCTATACATTATTCAGCATATGTGTTTTCAGACCTGGTCATTAAATAATCATTCTTGCATACTAAATAATATATCGTAAAAAACGGTCAATATAGTATCTATAGGAATATTCAAAGCTATTGAGTAATTGTGGTGATGGGATTCAATGCTCAACATGTTGATTCGATTAATATTGTTAAAATTTTATTTCACGTAATAACTCAAAAATTTTAAAAAGTAGAATAGATTCTTTTTGAACCAATAACACATTTATAGGACACATTTATAAGTTATCACAATTTATAAATTAAAATTATATGGATAACCAGGTTAAAATGTTTTCTAAGTGATTTATCGTGGAAAACATGTGATGGTTTGTTTAAGTTTTTTACGTTCGGGTGTCACCCCAAAACGGTTTCGAAGTGATTTATCATTGAAAACATTGTGATGGTTTGTTTAAGTTGTTTACGTTCGGGTGTCACCCCAAAACGGTTTCAAGGTGATTTATCGTTGAAAACATTGTGATGGTTTGTTTAAGTTTTTTACGTTCGGGTGTCACCCCAAAACGGGTGACACCCGGGGCGGACCGCCCCCCACGCCCCCCCCTAGCTACGCCTCTGATCCTATGGTCTAATTCCACCACCGAACATAAATTGCTGTGAGATATGAATTTAGAAGTGTACGCATCTACGCAATTAAGATTGGCACTATTACTAGGCCATAAACTTTCTGAGATATAACCCATGTTAAAAAATTATTATAAATAACATATTGAATCTTATGTTTTACAGTTAGATTAACAACACATAAGAAAACTTGAAAAATGTATAATCAAATTCTATTTGAATAATTGATCAGCATAAAATACGAAGAATTTCATATGCTTAGGCCATCGAATATTTTATAACATTTTTAACTTTGTATTCAACTTATTGTTGTTACAGTTTGTGTGAATTATTTATTTATCTCAAAGCTGATTCAATTTATAAAACCATAGAATTAAGAAAAATGTTAAGGGAAAGGGAATCTACACAAATATTTGGTTTAACAAATTTTTTTTATTTGTGCTTGTGCATGTTTGTTTTTGAAGAAAGTAGATAAATTACATTTTGGATAATTTGTCTCCAGACCTTTACCACAACTTTAACACAAAGAATTATTCCATTATTTATTTCCTAAGTTAACATTGCAGAGTGTAATACATTTTAATATGGAACATTTAGTAAAATAAGTTTGACTCATTTAATTTTCTTAACTGTTTTCGCATGACATGTTTTTTTATTTTAGGGCTACCAATATAACCAATGTTTATGTTGAGAATAGTTTTGAATAAAAACAAATTGATTAAAGGATGTTTTTGTGAGGACATACAATGATACAATGTCGAATTAGTCTTTTCGCAGATTATTGTAAGTTTTCCAACTTTTGGGCTGTGTTTTTGACCCATCGAGATACCATTTGATTTCAAATTTTTGGAATCAACGCAACACAATAATCTAAAATTGCATTCCATTGCGAACGCATTTTCCAAACTAGAGTGTAGTGTGCTAAAATCACTGGCGTTTGGAAATACAGTTCGCGCTAGTAATAAACACTATTTTTTGTAACAAATGCTTTGTGCATTTGTTAAATATTTATTTAATTGTTGATTATATAATTTATTTAACAAATTTAAGATATTTAAATATAAACTAAAGAGCGTCATCTTCGTTGTAAAATGTGTATTCAAAATTATAGGAAGATTCCAATTCGCTGCTAAATTGTTCTAAACTGCTAAAATTAAATTTGATTTCATAAAACGATCAAAGATGTAGAGTGTCACAAAATTTTAATTTCATCAAATAAATAGCTTAAATAAATAATATTATAATGTAAATAAATTTTAAAAATATAAACATAGCAATCCGGATACAAACCATCTATCAACAGTATAATATTATATTCTTCGAAATTTAAAAAAAAATCCATCAAAAAAATTGGTGTATGTAATGTGTAATTGTCATACAGTTTTATAACGATTTTAAGTTTCAAATCTGATGGACAGAAGGCTTTTAGGTAGATTTCACATAATTTTAGTTTATAATTAAAATATACTATCAGCTCACAAAATATTTTTTTATTCGCCTACATATTAAAGTGTTAATTTATTACTGTGATTTGCGGCCGAAAAATGTCACTTTTTAACTATTTATTTTGTTGTCATAGTTACGTCCAAAAAAGTAAAAAGCATTTGTATTTGTTTAAATTCTATGAAAAATAGAATTTTTTATCAAAGCCATCGTTAAATTCACAATTTCATTATCCAATTAAAATAGTTGTTATCATTTGTTGTCATGGTTATACAATAATTATGAAAAGATAACAAATATTTTGTCAAAGGTTACTTGTTCCACGTATTTTTATTTTAAAATTTATACAAATTTATAATTTTAAATTAGAATAAACAAATCTTTTTAAAATATTTTGCTTGCGGCGAATAAAAAATAGTATATGATGCACGGACGTAAGCTATTTTGGACTTAATGTGGGTGCAAATCTCGGCTAGCGCCTCGATTTTCAAACTCCACGTCCGTCCAAAATCTTTAGCTTTACGTCCTAGCATCATAATGTAATATTAAAAATATAAAAATAAAAAACGTAAAATTCACTTTTGCGATTCAAAAATTGTACATAAAGCAGGGGCCCTATTCCCGAACACATAAATGTCATCACATTATTGTAAATTCACACAATATTGTGAATTTCGTATTATATAACACCAATTTGGTGAAAATTCAACACAATATTGTGAATCTGACAAGAACAATATAGTTACTGTCAAAATCATAATTTTGCTTTATGTTTTGTGTGTTAACTTTTTTATACAAATTTCATCGATTGGTGTAAAAATTAATTTATAACGCAAAATTAAGTCTTTAATAATATTAAATAATCATATTTTTATATAAATACCATTAAAACATATTTATTTATATAATATATTTTTATTTTATTTTGCATCTTTTAAGATTAAAAAAGTTAGTTGTCAAAAGTACGAATCTAGTACTGAAAATCTGTTATAATTTTGTAAAAATTGGTTATAATTGGTTTGTGTCTAATATACACAAATATGTGTTACAAAATACCATTTTTATACAAAGTTGTTAAGCATTTTGGTGAAATTGACAATATTGTCGATTGACAAATATGTGTTCGGGAATAGGGCCCCTGGCCTTTTTTCCTATTGAAATAACAATGCTAAAAGTGAAATAACAATGCCTAAAATTGAAATAACAATGCCTAAAGTTATTGTATTACTATTATTTCGAAAAACTTCTTTGATAAAATAATTTTCTAAAAAATATTTTACTACTTCGTGTAAATATATGTATTTTTATTTATGCAAATAATACAGAATCTTGCTCGTACAAAAAATCTTGTATGAAAAAATCTTGTATGTCTCGGCTAACGCCTCGAGCAACAATTTCACTCTCAAGCGGAAAAGACATACTTTATGCCCTTAATACATAAATAGCTATTGTGTGCTTGTTCAGGGGCCCTATTCCCGAACACATATTTGTCAATCGACAATATTGTCAATTTCACCAAAATGCTTAACAACTTTGTTTAAAAATGGTATTCTGTAACTCATATTTGTGTCAAACAAATTATAACAAATTTTTACAAAATTATAACAGATTTTTGGTACTAGATTCGTACTTTTGACAACTAACTTTTTTAATCTTAAAAGATGCAAAATACAATAAAAATATATTTAATAAATAAATATGTTTTAATGATATTTATATAAAAATATGATTATTTAATATTATTAAAGAAATAATTTGCGTTATAAATTAATTTTTACGCCAATCGATGAAATTTGTATAAAAAAGTCAACACACAAAACATAAAGCAAAATTGTGACTTTGACAGTAACTATATTGTTCTTTTCAGATTCACAATATTGTGTTGAATTTTCACCAAATTGGTGTTACAAAATACGAAATTCACAATATTGTGTGAATTTACAATATTGTGATGACATTTATGTGTTCGGGAATAGGGCCCCAGATGTTTGACATATTTTTTTCGCGTGCAACAAATATTTTCGCACTATTTCGAATAAAAAATATTTTTTAGGTCAGTTTCGGTCATCTTTTGCTAAACTTTCATCAAAATTATTTCATTAAAGAAGGCTAAGTATCCCAACAGACATAAATTATGATGTATGAATAGAAAAATTAACAACAAATTTTGGAAGTTGGAAGTTGGATTCCGGAAGTTGGGGTGCAGAACTGTTACAAATCATATTTTAAGCATATTTATCAATCTTAGTCAAAATCAGAAAATCAGAATCAATCAGAAACTGGTATAATTAAAGTCTCAACAATGTTTCATCAAAATTGATTAATAAACGAAGTCTGTATGCGACCGTATGTATATGTGAACGACCGCGCCACAACTCTCTCCAAATATTTAACACTAACACTTTATTTTAATTAATTTACTTTAGAACAGAAACAAAATATAACCTTAACATTCATACCTTCCTTAATTCCGTAGTCGCTTATTCAGATAACGATCCATCTATAAGGTATTCTTCTCCCTCACTAGTTGCTTACAGATATCAGGTTCAACACTACACGAAAGCTCACACACGTTGACTTCACTTCACGTTTTTACACCACTAATTCCATAATAAAGTTAATTTCCTTGTTTTTTTTATGTACAATCAATCAATTCTATATGGATGTCAAACGCAAAACTATCCACCACCACTGAACTACATATGAAAACAATCAAATGTTTTGAGTAATTTTAATTAATAGTTAATTAATGTTTTCTTTTCATTTCGTTTTTTTCTGACTGTCACAGAATATATTGCCTAATACAGGACCGGTCGAAAGGGAAAAGCCTGACTGACTTCTTTCGTCCTGAGAATCAAAAAGAGCCATGGGAGCCCGACTCAAACCCAAACCCCGAGGTAGATACTCTCAGGCTCTACCGACTGACCTAGCCGGGCCAGACAAAAAATTAAAGCTGAGTACAGAATAAGGGTGGACGATCCGGTATATAAGAAAGAAGGGAAAATCTTTTCGGGCAATAAGAAATGAAAGAAGAACTGGAGAGAAGTATATCTACTGACGTACATTTTTGAAATAATGCGTCGTCCAGAAATACCGTCCTCCACTTCATAGGATCCGTTACTAACTAACCGGATAATTATGGCTTTCACAAATTTTGGAGCTAATTTTGCACTTATCTGTTTTGAGGTGTCGCTCAAAACGAAGTTTTGACGGAATATGAGGTCCAGGGACAAAATTACGTTCTCGAGTACGAAAATTATAGCGACCCTTGTTTCGCACAAAGGTCTCAGTGGTCAGCTCTTTAATTCAGGGGCGAATCCTGTATAATTGATCTGGACGATCAAGGGTTTCCCCACTTTCATCCAGATAATTCAAGCCTCGGAGTAAATAGTGGGACGTACCATGAGGGATCATGGGAAGCCCATAGGAGGCATAATAGGGAGAACGGATGTACAGAACATCAAAACACAAGCAATTTCGCTAAAATGCACGTCCCATCGAGTATGGTCTTCGGTCAGGTACACACATAGTCCAGTGATGGCACTTCTGTTCACTTGCTCGGATGCGTTAGGTTGTGGGAAGTATAAGCCTGTAAAAGTATGGTGAACCCCATACCTTGAAAGGAAGGAAACAATTTAGATCTGAACTGCGACTCATTGTCTGAGATAATTATTTCGGAACAACCAAAAACCAGTTTACAGATAGGCTCGGCGGTAAGTTTCAGTTTAAATGAAAAAAATACGGGAGTTATGTCAGATGGTCTAAGACAGTTACAATTGCTATATGACCGGCACCGGACTAAGTTTGGGAGTAAGGACCTAATATGTCAATGTATAATCGTTGAAATTTTTCTGATTTCATTGAAGTTTTCATAGAAGCATGTAACATGGCGTTAGAGGCTTTGACGGTTTTACACACGAATTTCTTCACACTTAGAATTGCCGCAAGACACTCAGGCTCTGAAACCGAATAGTTTCGTTGAGCTTTACTTATCTTCTTTGACATGAAAATCTATCGGACACTCTTGTCATTCGTTGTCAACTTGATACCAAGACACCACTGACCCTGTCAGGCTAGCATCACACCGGATGAAGAACTCTTTATTATAACCTGGATTTATTAGAAACTGAAGTCAAGAGAGTCTTCAGATTTTCAAAAACTAATTGGGCTCCCAAAGCCCAACTTAGCTTCTTAGGACCATTTTTTAACAAATCGCCAATTGGCGTTACTACACTCGCATAATTAGGAATGAATCGCTGGTACCACCTCCCCATACCTAGAAGACGACGCACCTGCCTCACAGTAATGGGAGCTGGATATACAGCAACAGTCGTACTTTTTCAGGATCGGTTATAAGTCCATCTTTACCAACAAGAAAGCCTAGATAATGCACTTTTTTTAAAACAAATTTACTTTTATCAAGATTTATTGTCCAACCAGCCGCTTTTAACATTTCGGACATTTTAGTAAGAAGCTCCAAAGTAAGTGATTCAAATAAACGAAGAAATGCTCATGATACTGGTGGGGAATCACCTTATGCATCAGCCGACACGTTGTCTGAGAACCATTGCACAGACGAGAAAGCATAACATTGAACTGATACAATGGTCTCCCAGGCACTGTGAAAGCAGTTTTATCTCTCGATGCTTTTGCCAGAGGAATTTTTCCATAAATCATCCTTGAGATCAATACTTGAGATGTGCTTCGTGCTATTTAGGTGACCTAATATGCCATTGATCAAGTGAAGGTGGTAAGTTAAGTACTTCTTGGTCAGAGAATTGATATGACGGGCGTCTAAACATAACCTGTTCTTACCAAAACTCTTCTGAATCAACACCGCTGGGGAGCAACTGCAGTGCTTCTCAATCACGCCAATTGAAGCATTCGGTTAGTTAGTGGTGCCAAAACCACGCAGGCATCGACATTATGGTTGCTTTAGAACAAATTTTAATCGTACTCTCGTCAGTTGTCACCATTGCTTATAATATTTAAAAAAAACTTATATTTATATCTTTATATTAAGTAGCTCGGACAATGCACTGGTAATCGATAAGAATCAACCTTTTAATCTTCGTGTAGTTAAAAATTTTATTTTAATATTGTTATTGCAAATCAACAAAATCACATCACTGGGGTTTTTGCAACTCCACCGTGTGCAGGAGTAGGTTGTTTGTTAACTCTTTAGGGATCCACAATTGCCAAGTTTCACCTTCACATGTAACATTACTCTGGAAACAATTAAGTTTTTTTATATACATGTCCATCGTACGTGCGGAAATCGCGCAGAGAACCGACCATTGGAGTCAGTGATTATCCTTACTAATTTAAGATAATTGTCACTGTTAAAAGCAGGGGATTTTAGATCAAGATTAAAAATATAAGTTTTGTCCTTGGTAGCCGCATCGACAGAGAACATCCTCGAAAAAGCGCCTGGAACCACGTTTAACTTACTACGCCGATGCTCAATATCATAAGTTAATCCTTGCAGTGTCAAGCTCTATCGTGCAACACTACCTGACAGATCTTTCTGCTGCATCCACCACTTTAGTGAGACGTCATCGGTAATGATCTTGAAAGGGTGACCCTTGATGTATGCACGGAACTTCTTAATACTTAGGATAGCAGCAAGACGGAGCAAATACGTTGACGGAGTAATTACGTTGAGCTGAGTTCAGTTTCTTGGACATATATACAATATGGTGTTGAATATGCTCTTTGTCCAGTTGTACCAGTACACAGCCCACACCATCATTACTGGCGTCGCATTGTAGAATGAACGTAGAACGTATCCCAAGTACCCGAGCAGAAGTTAGTTAGGGAAACCCGGAATACAGTCAGGGCATGATCAGGGCCTGGTCAGTCCTACAACGGCAATCCCTATTAGGGCAATCTGATGTGGGCCTGTTCCGGGCCTGATTTAGAATACTCATTTAGGGTCAACCTTATTTAAATATATCCGGCCCTGATCAGGTTTTTCGTATTTGACCCCTAGCTGAGATTTCAATTGGTTAAAATTCACTAGAGTATTATCCATTTTAGAAATATATAGTTAAAATAGTTTCATGTATGTTTTAGTTATCGCTTCTCGGTTGAAAGACTATAATAATAGTGATTAAGGTGGCATGTATTGTATGTTTTAATTTTTTCCATTGTAATTTTCTTATTTTAATTTGATTAATTTATGTATATATAATATATAAATATATATCAGGGTCTGGTCCGGATATCCCAATCAGGGCCTGATTCGATCATCCCAATCAGGGTCTGATCCGGTAATCTAAATCAGGACCTGATAGGACAAAAGCGTTACACTCATGATCAGGGCCCAATCAGGCTGCCCTACCAACCCGACTAGACCCGACCAACCCTTGTAGTTCGCAGACCTAAAAATATTTTCGGGCCGAATGAGGAATACCAAAATTCGGAAAACCTAACAATTACGGAGTTACCTCGTCATTAGGATGACTAATAATATGCCCAACTTCGGAAGGCCTGGTAACTGCGGCACTATCTCGTCATTATGCAGGTCAAGAAAATACTCAAATGCAGCTTACGTTCGGAACCGTCATAAGGCTTCCATAAGGATAAATAGTAGGATCCTTAAGTTAGGTATGAACTTGATATCACGAATGTCAACCTTATAATGCAATTGACAGATAAGCCGAAGTAAGGTAGGAATAATTTTTGTGTTATTTAAAAAAAAATAATAAAAGTGTAATAAAAAATAAGTAGTGGTCAGTCTGGGAATCGAACCCTCGGCCGTTCTAAACTTAAGCATCAACATAATATTCATAAATGAAATAATTATTTAGATAGACGAATGGTTAATGTCGCTGCCTTGTACACAGAGGTCTGGGGATCGAATCCGGGTTAAGTCGAAAATAAATATTAATAATAAATAGCATTTTTCTTTACAGGGCCCTTCTTAACCGCTGTTATCATTAGCGAGTATAAATACCCCCCCCCCCTCCCTGAATTGATAAAAAGAACGATTAATAATTGCAAAAAAATAATTTTTTTTTTCATTTTTTTGGTGAGACAAGATGGTAGCATAATAGTAGCATAACAGCACAAAATGTTTGCGGTGTGCTTGCTGGGATGTAAATTTTACTAAAATAGTTCACTCTGTCTGTTTTACGTAGCAAATAGTTAATGTGCTACTAGCGAAATTACATAACGGTTCGTTAGGGCTACATATATTTTTAAATATTTACTTGTGGTCTACTACGTAAAATTTGCTTTTGTACAAGCTTAATTAAAAATTAACCTTTTTACAATGCTTTTCAGTAGATTACTCGTTACTTTCAGCATGAGGTCGTCATATGGAATGCTCATTAGGGCCGAATGCCCAGTTTGGTTGGCCAAACATCATCCTTATTCGAACCGAAATAAGAATTCTAGTCGGGAATGCCTGATCCGGACTAGGGCAATCCTGATCAGGACCTTACTTGAGCCCTGACAAATGTCTGCTCGGGTATTTAACCTCCGGGATTAAGAAATTACTCTTCTCAACATTTATCGTCAAGTTAGCATGTCTTAGACACTTGGTGACTTCTTTCAATATAAAGATATGCTTTAAAAAGTTGTCAGTAACAATCAGAAGATCATCAAATATACGAAGACACAGGATCTTAAATGGAGAGGGAACACTTAATCTATCAGTTTTGTCATGGTCTGAAGTGCATCGCATAGTCTGAAGGGCATCCTTACGAACTGGTAAAACCGCCGACCAGGTACCGTCACAGCAGTTTTCTCTCAAGACGATTTTTCCAGAAAGATCTGAAAGCGTCTCTGAAATTCAAACTGGAGATGAAATTGGCTTGAGGCTTATACCTAGAATACCTTATACTTAGAATACCGTCTATTTGGGAAAGGGAATATTCATCTTTCTTGGTGACGAAATTGACCTTATGGGAGTTTTAACACAGGTGAACTCTGCAGGTTTGCGTACCACGACCACAGGTGAGCTCCGAAGACTGGCACAAGGCAGGACCGGATGATGATAATAAAAAGTAAGAAGTGGCCTGTCTGGTTACTTTTGGTGTCCAGTACCCCACTTCATTTAGGAAGAGGACTTATGAACAGGATGGTATATCACCAACAATCCAATTCTATACCTCCCCAACCCCCACCCACCTTTAAAAAAACATACTTGTTCCTTTTTGGTAAAGCCTTCCAAAAACTATATGAATTAAACCGTCTAGATTTGTGTAGATAAGTCCATGTTCCTAAGATACATGAAAATCGAAATTCTAACAAATCTATTCTGCTAAGACTTTAATTGAAATGAGAAAAGAAAGAAGTGCGGAGCATATCTCATGCTCCGCTCCTTGTAAGGGAAACACGAAAAAAGAACAGTCTGCCTATTCTGCAAAGTCTGTCTAAAGGGAAGCGAGAACGTAGGCTTTCATAAGCCGTGGTCAATTCAGATCAACTCGTTACCTCTGTTTGTTAGAATTGCATTTAGATTTGGTGACCATGTTAAACTTACAAAGATAGAATTTGGTAAATCTTTTAAGCGCTTTCCCCATCAGTGCATACTAACTTCCAGCTGTTCTCTATTTCCACGTTGGCTGTTCAGTTTAAGTCACAAACCCACGATCCTGAGATTAAGAGACTTATGCTTTACCAACTGAAGCACTTGACCACTGGAAAAGGTTCCAGGGGAAGCGCTTCATGGTTCCCTTAGGTTTCGGACATTTTCTTCTCCGACATTATTTGTATAGTCTTTGCAACAATCAAGATACAAGCTTCTGCCACCGTTTGGAATATAAATCCCTTCGACGTTCAAATTCTAGTTCCTTATTATTTTTTTCACGTATATTAATATTGTTGAAACTTCTTTTTCGAAAAACAAACTTGGTGCACTCTTAGAAAGAATTTAATGAATGATAAAATCGATGAAAAATTTATCTTATAAGTACAACTTTCTTTTGCTACCAAATCATTATGACGCCTTATCTCTTAGAACGAAAGATTCCGGAAAGAATAACAGTGTCATCAGTTATTCCTTGGACATGCTTCCGTTAATATTATTTTATGGCTAATTAGAGGTTTGGAATAATTAAAAAATATGGTATTTGTAATTTAACTTTAATAAAATTTAACTCAAACTTATGATTCAAATAAATTACAAAAATTTAAAATGTTAAAAATTTTGACTATTTTAGACATAAAAAGAGTAAAAATACTGAACTTTGATTTTATCAACATATAGACGGGTCGTTCTTTTACAAACCGAACACCTTTCTGACCGACACATATTTGATTTGGCTTTGACAAAAAATTTATAAAATTTTTTGTCGTCCCGCGCTCGATAAATTAGTTTATTTCTAACAGTAAAACTCATTTCTCCATCAATTAAATACCGTTTTTTATTGAAAATTGAACGTAAAATACGACGGTCATACTAAAAACTCTTTTTTTTTGTTAAATAATAACTAAAAATTTAATTTTGATATTTTATATGGTTATAACAATAGAAATTTGTTAATAATTTTTATAAATAACAGTTTTTTTTAAATTTGATCTTTATACTTTAAAATAAAACAGACAAAAAGTGGTTATCCTTACCAGAGCCGAAGTTATGAATCTTTGAAAATAAGTCTTCAAGCCAAAAAACACAAAATTCTCGAAATTTAGATCCGCTCTCCCATTTCCCATAAAAAGAAAGAAAAAATCCTCGAAAAAGTATATTGTTCTGTTTATATAAAACCGGTAAAAAAATTTTCAGCTGAATCAAAAATGTCTTAGTCATTTTGTCCTAATCTGTTCAGCATGTAAATAAATGACCCATATTTGGAATTTTTTGTCGTCCCGCGACTTAATTAAAAAATTATTTATTTCTAAGAGTAAAAATCATTTCTCCATAAAAATACGTTTTTATAGGAAATGAAATGTAGATTACGATGGTCATACTGAAAACTCATTTTGTGGGGGCAATGACTAAAGATCGATTTGAACATTTTATTTAACAATAACAATAGGAATTTGTTAATAACTTTTATTGATTTTAATATTTTTTTTGTAGACTAGCATCTTTTAACTTTAAAACAAAACAAATTAGAAGTTTGTATCGTTAATAGAACCAAAGTTATGAATATTTGAAAATAACTCAAGCCAAAAATCACGAAATTCTTGAAATTTAGAACCGCTATATTTTCCAAAAAAAAAAAGCCTCGAACACGCATACCTTTTTTTTCGATATAAAACCCATAAAAAAAATTTCAGCCAAATCAAAAATATGTCGGTCAGATTTGGTCCAAATCTTTTCGGTTTGTAAAAGAATGCTCCACTATGATAAGTTATTTGGCACACGAAAGGGAAATTTTTACAAAATTAATTTTTTTGGCACACCAAACAACATTCACTTGCGACCACTGCTATAAACCATAATAAACATAAGCAGAATCTTATCATAATTCAGTAATACAATCGTAGCTATGGACATCTAATCGCATCTAAATGGACCATAAAATCTGCGTTCTTCAAAAAAAACGTATTATTTTCTCCGTAGCATAATATGAAAAGTATAAATTTCCTTTATTTTGTTTTTGAACTGTAAACAATATCCAGTAGCAACTGTTTTTAATCGAATTTTTCTAATTTGATTTTTGGCTGCTTTTTCTCTCTCGATTAATGCATTATTAACAACTTTTGTTGGGACAGAATATCTTTAGGGTGTAACTTCAAACGTTTCATTTATAAAAATTATCCCAATTATTTATTCAAAATTATATTTGTTATGTAACTAAATTATGAAACTGTTAATGTGCTTTTTTTCGTGAATATTTATTACATATTTTGAACAAAACATTTCTTGTATAAATTTGTATGTTGACAAAGCTATTTGTAAAACGAAACTTTTAATTCATCAACAAACAACTATAATGATCTTGTAGTAGAAGTTGTTTTTGTTAAATATTTTTATCGAAATCTGTTGTTTGTTACACAAAGAGGTACGTTTTCGGAAACTGTTTTAATTCCCAAATGTTAGCATTCTATTAACTCCCTAAAGAATATAAATTTTAATTTACTTTTTCGTATTTCAACGTTAAGCTTATATAACTGTTTTTAATATAATCAATCAATATGCTTGAGATTGTTTTTCGTTTAAGACTTTAAGCAATTTTTAGAAGAAAATGTTGGCTTCTTCGTTTTTCATAGGTAAATGAAATTGTTAAATCACATGGTGCTAGGAAATCGTTATACATAACTATAATGTAATAACTCGGTGATTGACTTATTACAGTTCTTTTATAATTGTATACTTTTGTCACGAGAAAAACTCACATTTTTCGTATTTATTTTATGATAAGTTAACTTACTTCCGGTATGTCTCTTCCAATATGCAACCTTTTTTGGTCAACAAAGGGTTAACTCTAAGAACTAAAGCACCCAAAAGTAAGCAAAATATTTTTGAAATATCAAACGTAAACTATGAATGTCTTAACATATTAAATTCAATTTGATTAGTTTTATTTATTTTTATAACAAAAGGTTCAAAAACGTGAACAGATTGTAATTTGTATACACATTTTTTCATTTTTATTCCAAATTGTATAATTTTTGCTCATATTAAAGCAATACAAATGATGAATTTTTTAATAAATCATTTAGTTAGGAATAGTAGATTCTTGTATGAGCTTAGAATGAAGGCAATTCTTCACGAGGATGAAGTTTCCCGAAACGAGCGTAGCGAGTGAAGGGAATCATCCGAGTGAAGAATTGCCATCATCCTAAGCGAATACAAGATGCAAAAATTTGTATCGCCATATTGAAATAAAAACATCAAAGATAGCGAAAAACAAAACAAGTTTGTTGTTTAATTTGTTAGGGGAATATTTGATAAACTATAGAACTGTTAAAGAATTTTAATAAAAATTCACTAGTTGTGGAATGAATACAATTACAATGGAAGACATACGCATGGAAAGCATATATTCTTTAGTAGTCGTGGATAAAGTTTTTTTTATTTCTTCATGTAATTATTCTTATTATTCTGAGGATGTCTTATTATTTTCTAAAATAAATAGTTCATATATTTCATGATCATACTTTGAACATTGTAAATTTAATCTTTCCATCATTTATTACATAACTTTACCATGTCGATATTTTTGGACTAGCTTTTGTTATTTAATACTGTCAAAAGAACGTTATTTCTGATAATGCAAAATACAATCGTACATAACACATTGTAAGACTCCTAAACGATGTCCCACTTTAGATAGATTTCAATTTCCAGAAATTTGACTTGAATATAGTTTCGCACAGTTTGGATAGTATAAAATGGGCAACGTTCTTAGTCCTTCATTTTCCCACCTCGTGACCTTTTAAAAAAAAATGCCGCACTCTATTTATAAAAATATTGTGCAAAGGTGTTGAATTTTCTCTACTAAGTTCTTTGACTGCAATTTCCAACTGAGTCAATACGTCAAGCACTTTTTGTAAAAAATGGTTTCCCTTTCGGTCACAATTTCATAATCTAGATCAATTAATGCATGATTTACGCAATATTAAAAGCGTAAAAATCGTCGCACCATCATAGTCATCGAATTCCATCTTGCTGCTTTTTCGTCGATAAGAAGACGAAGTTTTTTATTTCCCCTGCCGATGAATATTAAAAGTCTTCACGAAAAGTGGTTCGTAAGCCGAGTTATATTGACGGTAATAAACGGGTTCAGTCCGTGATGTCGAAACATATTTTAAGGATCGGTAAGACCATTGCACACTATGATTTATACGTTTAAATTTAAAACACTCTTTGCACTTATGTTTTAAACTTTCACACTCGTAAGATATAAGTATCATTCTATGCTCGTTATACAATATACTGTGTTGTAATATACACCAGAACTTGTAATCTCTTTCTTTGGCATATGACGGCTGTTTTATTGGAGTAATTAATTTAATTAATGATGATTCATCAGATTATCAACTTATCAGTTTTGCTGTTGTACCATTAACAGTAAAAAGGTTTTAACTGAATATTTAGAATTGGATCTTATTCACAATATTTAAACATTGTTTAAATTCAATTAACATTTGTAAATAAATAGTTATTTAGGTATCAAGGGAATTACAAGGATGTTAATTACCGAGGGAAACGTTTACTACCCGAGGGCCTCTGGCCCGAGGGTTAGTAAGTTTCACAAGGTAATTGACATCTAATAATTCACGTGATACATAAATAATTTTATGTTTTACTACCAAAAACATTTATTAAACTAAAACATTTATTTTTATCAAGTATTTGATAGCATGATTTTTCGTTTTAATTGATCATGTTAGTTGTTTTTCATTTCAAATTGTATTGCTGGGGTAATGTTATTCATTACTATGGCTTTATGTAAATAATGTTGTTTATAAATAAACAAAACAAAAATTTATAATGAAAGCTAGGTCTATTATGAATCCATAACTCCCTGTTATAATTCCCTTGAGAATTAAGAATGTCATTATTATTTCGGTAACTAAGGTCTAAACGACTTATGATAAATCAGTAAAACATAATAGTACATTATATACCGAGGTGATAAAGTAAATTCTCTACATTGAGGTGGATATTAATTCGCGAGAAACGAAGTTTCGAGCGAATTAAGCACCGAAATGGAGAAAATTTTCTTCACCGTGGTTTATATACTATTTTTTTTACTACTTGATATAAAAAATGCAATAAAACTCTTAATTATTCACAAAATAAAATGTCAATTAATAAGCAAATGGTGAATAAATAAAAATTTTGATTTGGTGAAACATTGTGTATCATATCATTGGATTGCGTATTGGATATTTATTATGCAGGGCTGCTTAGTTAGAAATTTATTTTCAATGAATTTTCTTAAAACTATATAAAAATCACATATGCTTTGCGTTAAAAAATATAGCTTTTATTTATTTTTGACATGAATTGAATTAAATTGAAAATCTATTCAATATTGTTGAGCCAAATTTAGAATTTTTTTAGTCTACAACTCACAACTAAACTAAATTTCAACAGAATTCTGTTTAACACGAAATAAAATTTCAAATAAACTAAACTATAGTTGCAAAGAAGTTTTTGCATTCATTCATTATTTATTATTATTAAAATAAAATCAAAACGCTTATTATTTTTTAATATATTATTATCATTTTAGGAAGAAACTAAAAAATTTCAAAGATGAACTCAGTTAACAAACGAACAAAAATTATATTTTCATTATTTACTAAGGTGCTAAAATACTTATTATTAGGTGTGGGGAATAATTATTAGTAACCTTAGCTGAGAAAAATAACTTTTGTCTTGGGTTTTTGAGTAAATAATTGAAATTTCTCATGCAAGTAGTAAAAAAAATTAATTTTTAACACCATTATTGTAGTTTTTGGTGTTTTACCGAACACGTTCAACAATTTTATTACCGATTAACTTCAGTAAGACGAAAATATTTGACAGTTATTGTTTGTATAAAAATACAGAACAACAATAAATCCATGAAACATTAAAAGTTAAATCTAATTTATGAAATTGAAAATATTTGACAACATTGTAGCTTTATCGTAAATCATAAAACTTAATCCATAAAAATTAATTTATTGGTTTCTATACGATCGTATATAGAACTTCCAGTATCTGTTCCAATTCTATAATGACAATCAAAATGAGAATTAAGAAAATTATTTTGCGATTCAATTAACGTGCTATCTAGCCAAAGGCTTTACAATGAAATCACAACAAGCTTTTTATCGTTGTTTTATTAGTCTAAACGTCCTATTTATTATCGGTCTACAAGTTTTAAGTAAAAACAAATACTGTTTGTCTGAAATGACAAACAGGAAGGGAAGCCAAGTTTTAATTGAATGTAAATAAATAATTAAATGTTCGAAAATAAATAAATGTTCGTAATCTTATAGAGTAAGAGCCCGCGACGGCCAGACCTTCGTTATTTTATAAAAGCTGAAAGTTTCTTTGCGCATACCCCGTATTCAGGTAAGAACGATTAGCGACATATGAAGTTTGGATCATAGTGGCTTTGGCAGGGAGCAGGTTCCAAAGGGGCCTCCAAAGTTTCGTGAAAGTATAAAAGCTAATTTTTTTATATATTCTTCGGGATAGTATTAGAAGTCACGTCACCCATTGCCAGACACTTACTATCGTGGAAACCTCCAGCCAGACACCCCTAAACTTTAAAGTTTAAGGGTGTCTGGCAGGGGGTTTCCACGAAGGTAAGTGTCTGGCAATGGGTGACGTGACTTCTAATACTATCCCGAAGAATATATAAAAAAATTAACTTTTATACTTTCACGAAACTTTGGAGGCGCCTTTGGAACCTGCTCCCTGCCAAAGCCACTATGATCCAAACTTCATATGTCGCTAATCGTTCCTACCTG
Source organism: Diogma glabrata (assembly GCA_963693315.1). NCBI lineage: Eukaryota > Metazoa > Arthropoda > Insecta > Diptera > Cylindrotomidae > Diogma > Diogma glabrata. The sequence continues at coordinate 54,385,966 of OY856188.1, forward strand.
AGTAGGGGGTATGCGCATAGAAAATTTCAGCTTTTATAAAATAACGAAGGTCTGGCCGTCGCGGGCTCTCGGTCTATTAAATATGAACTGAAAAACCCCTCCTTTAACAGTAATCAAATTAATTGAAAGACTTCTTATACACTTTAATAATATTTTATTCTCTTCCATTTAATTATATCAGCTTTATTTGTATGTTTTTTCGATAATAATAGTATGCATTATTGTATTGTTTTCTAACCTATAGCCTAATGAACTTAACCTATTGTCTAATGAAAATTTTCCTATAAAAAAATTATCATTATTCAATTGGTATGTTTCCAATTGGTCAAATTGTTTTGATTTCATTAAAATTATTTTCAAATTATAATCACAATTGCTTTGATAAGTTTTGTTCAAAAATCAAATTTTGATTTAAATTCTCTTATTTCGTTTAGTTGAACTTGGTTGATTGTATGAGAAGGGCGTTTTTTATCATCAGGGTTTTTTTTATTAAGAAATTTGATTTATCAATTAAAACAATAAAGATTAACTGTTTTAATTGGAGAAAATGTTTTTATTTTTTATAATACACAATTCTTTGTCAGAGAATAAAGTAATGTAATCGATTCGTGAATAATGAATTTTATTCTCTCGCAAATTAAAATTCTCGCTCGTGCCTCGCTCGAATTTTAAACTTTTGCTTCAGAATAAACTACTTCATTATTCACTCATTGATTAAACTAAGTACTATTATTTTTCTTAATATATTTTCTGTCTCTCAGAGACCTTCTTCAGAGAATAAATTCTGATTTCTATAATTATAGAACTGTCATTATAGAACTTTCATTATAGAAATCAGAATTCATTCTCTGAAGAAGGTCTCTTAGAAACAGAATAGTACATTATGATGCTAGGACGTAAAGCTAAAGATTTTGGACGGATGTGGAGTTTGCAAATCGAGGCGCTAGCCGAGATTTGCACCCACATTAAGTCCAAAATAGCTTACGTCCGTGCATCATATTCTATTTTTTATTCGCCGCAAGCAAAATATTTTAAGAAAATTTGTTTATTCTAAATTAAAATTATAAATTTTCATAAATTTTAAAATAAAAATATGTGGAACAGGTAACCTTTGACAAAATATTTATATTTTTTCCAAATTATTGTGTAGCTATGACAACAAATGATAACAACTATTTTAATTGGATAATGAAAATTTGAATTTAAGGGTTGCTTTGATAAAAATTTTATTTTTCATAGAATTTAAACAAATATAAATGCTTTTTACTTTTTTGGACGTAGCTATGACAACAAAATAAACAGTTGAAAAGTGATACTTTAAAGTCGCAAATCAAGGTAATAAAATAACACTTTAATATGTAGGCGAATTAAAAATATATTAAGAAAAATAAAATATTATTAAAGTGTATAAGAGATCTTTCAATTAAAAAATTTTCATTAGAATAACACTTTAAATAGTTCATCAACAATTAAAAATTTAGTAATCAAATTATGTCAAATCAAATTTGAAATAATTTCACAAAAAATTAATATAAATTTAAACGAATAAAATTTTAATTACATATATAAAGTTTAAAAACAAATTATAACATCTAATAAGGGTCACATATTATATAGTACGATATAATACATAAAATAAAAATATGTACTTGAGCGAAAATATTTCAAAACTAGTAGAAATAAGAACTTTAATTTTGTCAAAATGTAAACACATGAAACAATTTATACCCCTACCCCATAAACTACCTCAAGCTATTAACGAAACAAAAAACTTATTTTCAATGTTGTTTATATATATTTGATTTATCCTTAATCCTTTCAATTTTCTTCATACGCTTTTATGAAAACTATAAAATAAAGTTTTATGTTTGATTACTGTGTGGTCGTATGCGGAGCAAGAAAAACAATAAAAAAATATGTAGGGGCTGAAATCTCAAGCTCTGAGATATTAAGACTTCGGTTTTGGTTAAGGATTTTGATATAGTTTTCGCCATAAAACTTTTATGAGGACATTGTTTTTAGTTATCGGAAGCGATGTATATCAAACATAAATCTCTCTGTAAAAGTACAAGTATTTTATCTCTGTTTAGAAATTTATTACAAAACTAACACGAAACATCAATTCGTCGCCGGAAAATTATAACAGCTATCATAAATTAAAATAATTTAGCGAAAATATGATACAATCAGCAAACTACTCAAAAACCTCTCCATTTAGCGTTTCGAGAAAATATTACAAAATCACAAAATTCATATTTCTTTCAAAATTCCAAAAATATTGTAAAAGTTAAATAAAATCAAACTTTTTTCAAAATTCTAAAACTATTCCAAAAATTATTACAAAATCAAAGATTAAAACTTTTTTCAAAAATTCTAAAAATATTGCAAACAATTATAAAAAAATCAAAAATTAAAACTTTTTTCAAAATTCCAAAAATTATAATAAAATCACAAAATTTAAAATTTTTCAAAATTCTAAAAATTTTGCAAAAATTCTTACAAAATCAAAAATTGTAACTTTTTTCAAAATTTTATAAATATAAGTATATATATAAAATTCACAAATTCAAAAATTTTATTTTTTCCAAAAATCAATATTTCAAAATTTATTACAAAATGAAAAAAACAAACTTTTTTCAAAATTCTAAAAATATTTCAAAAAACTAAAACAAATTCAAAAATGTCCATGTCCTTCATGTTCAATTACATTTACGGCATACAAACAGCTAAATTTTTTTTTCCCAAAAAATTGGCTAAAAAAATAAATGAAATCTTTTTTTGACACACTTGACATTATTTTTTTTTTGACAAACTTATAATGCAATAAAATTCTCAATAATAACAATATCATGTTCATTACATTTTATTTCATACAAATAACTGATTTTATTTTTTTCTAACAAAATAAATGAAAGTCATTCTTTTGACACACTTGACAACATTTTTGTGACAAACTTGTAATGCTATAATTCTCTATAATAATAATAAAATTTCATGTCATACAAACAATTAATTTTATTTTTTCCCAAAAAATTGGGTAAAATAATAAATAAAAATATGGGATTTTTTGCATTATATTTCTAGACAATACTTTGTGTGAATTCATAGAATGGGGAACATTTCTATTATTGATTGTTTCCATTCAATGTGAAATCAATGGCTGACACTTGGTCAATTCGTAGTCCCTTATGTATTTATATTAGACTACATTAAGGGAATTTAAATTTATTGGGGATTTTTGAGATCAATTAAATTCCCTTAATGTAGACTACATTAAATACTACTAATAGACTACATTATATATAAATACATATAGGAATACAAATTGACCAAGCGTCAGCCATTGATTTCACATTGATTGGAAACAATCAATAATGACTACAAAGTCGTGACTTAGGATGTTAATTAGAATACAAATGTTCCCCATTCACACAAAGTATGGTCTAGAAATAAAATGCGAAAAATCCCATATAATGTAAAAACATTTCCAAAATATGGAGTCTAATGACAGTGGAAAAATTCAACTTAAGTAAATAAGTGATGAAGAAGTTTCAAATTCGAAATTATCATCGCCTCAACGGCGTAATCGATTGCGTGTCTGCCTAAGAATTCGAGCCAGGCACTGACGAGGAAGGTTCGAATTCATCCGAAACACGAAAAATGTGAAAAGGACTTTTTTTTCTGAGAAAACTTCAAAAAACCATTCCTTTGAATTAAAAAAAAATTCAATTAATTCGTTACTTACTTGAGTTTAATTGATCTCAAAAATCCCCAATAAAAATAAATAAAAATCTTTCTTTTGACACACACACACTTGACAACATTTTTTTAACAAACTTCTAATGCGATAATCTAGTTTTTGATCTCACATACCAATCCAGACCATCAAGATTTCTCCACATTCTTTGTTTATCACTTATCACTTAAAATGAACGTTTTTTTAGCCAAAAATATAAAAATTTGCTATTTTTGACACACTAACTTGACACACTAAATGACACACTTCCGTACAGTTATCAAACACATCGTCCTTTCGGACCTGCCCATTGAGTATACCTATTTTTAGAAAAATAAAAATCAAAAATAAAAAATAAAAATAGAAATCCGTCCAGTGGTTTTCTAGATTTCGTAGGTAAAGACGGACGAACGGCTGGCCGGCCGGCCGGCAGACAGACATACATTTTTTTTTTTGCTTTTTTAGAATCAGTCCTAAAACGTCGAGAAATGCCAAAAAGTGGGGGTAAGAATTTCACTTTTGGCTCATGAATGTAATACTTAGGTCTTTCAGACCGAAGTAACTCTTGTTCTCAATGTAGGTCTATGAATCGAAGTGTCGTCCTATTTGTTAGAAGACGGCAAAAATGCCGGCAAAAATAATGAATAAATTTAATTCCAGTCAAGTAAAATTTCAAACTTGATAAAAACAAAAATCAACATATATTTGATTTCGAATCTCTAAATGTTTTCTTAATATTTTGAATTTTTCAGGAATTTGGCAACATGATTTTTTCACACAAAAGTTCAAATGATTCTATTTCTTGAAGGGTTTCGCCAAACACCAGCAACAATAAGAGTTTTGTTGCAGACCAGATAAAATTATAAAACAATAACAATAAGAATACTAAAAATCATAAAATAATAATCAATATCTCAGGTCGTATAGGAGTACATCTCGTCTATACTCCACGAAAGGCTTTAGTTACAGATTAAAGAAGATTTTGTCAGCGTAGATTTTAACAAAATCACCACATTTCTTGATTGAAACAACAAAGAAGCGCGGTTGAGAGGTCAATACGCTGCAGAAAAACAGCCAACAAGGGTAAGATTGCCACCATCATAATTGCGACTGTATCATACTAGAAGATGGATGCCAATAACACAATCACTGCAATTAATATGGCAATTCTGATAAAGGATGACCAAATCATGCCAGATGCAGAAAATTTAGGTAAAGAACCAATAACCATGTAGGATCATATGTCGAAACGCTATGTTGATGTCGAAGTTGAAGAGATCCATTTCAACTAGTGGTATATTGTGACGACGCCGCAGTCCACACAGGAGCACGATATTTCACCCTTAAAGTTCTGAGCAATGCCGCCCGGAAGAAGTGAAACTTCGTAATGTGGAAATAAAAACAAATAATGTAATGTGGAAATAAAATTCTTTTATAAGTCATTAATTAAAATTATTTAAAAAAAAAACACGGTCAACGAATTACCTTATAAATATATACACAAATGATTAAAACAAAAATCTTAGATCAATCATTTGCATAGACACTACAACAAACAATATGGAGTAAGTTTTTACATCAACCCATGCATTGTCGTATTGAATGCAAAAACACCAATATGGCTATCCATATGACCCGACATGCTGTCAAACAAAAGCAATGGATTAATGAAAATATAGGCGATACAGGGGATTTTGTGTTTGATCACCCGAGGTGAATTAATTTTATCTTGTAATTTTAAATATTTAATTAATGTAGAAATTTGTATTTTCAGTCTCTCTCCAGAGATAAATCCTGTTGAGAATGTCGGGTCAGAGATCAAAGGCAAAGTTAGGAGTGAACACCAAGTGTTTCACAGTAATGATGAGGTCTGGGATGCCATTGTGAGAGCACACAACATCATGAGAGGCGTTGATTGGCGCCAATATTTCATCAATTTATTAAATTCAATGTCTAATAGAATGCGCGAAATGCGAGACTTTAATATTAATTAAATTTAATGAATTAATCAAATAATCAAATATTGTTAAACAACTTAGTCAATTATTTATGAAATAAAATTAAAAATTCTATTATTTTCTGATTTTTTTTGATTTTTTTCTATTGAAAAACTTTTATCAAACTTTAAATTAATTTTTTTAATGATTTCGTTGGAATAAAAAAACAAATTATATACCAAAATACTCCACCAATATTAAGCTATTTAAAATTGAAAACCGATTTAAAATCGGATCACCCAATACCATTTTATTTAAAAAACCAACAGTACTTTCGCTTGAAAATAGGTGTATATACATGTTTCTATATTATAAATACAGTGAAATTCACTTATAACGGCCTCGTTTATAACGACATTTCGCCTATAGCGTCATAAAATCAAAGTAATGGTTGGTCTTGCCTTTGTTCCTATGTAAAAATATTCGCTTAAAACGACTTCGGTTATTACGACATTTCTGATATAGCGACCAATTTTGCAGTAAAATTTGTACAGATGGATGTACAGATTGTTCGTTAATGCGACCGATAATTTAAAAAATAAAAACGTTTTTTTAGATATGAGAAAAAATAATTTTGATTTATTTAAATATCAATTGGTGGTCTGTATCCTCTATATCTTTCCATTTTAGACATTTTTTTATTTTGGTGATTTGGTTTACATTGTCGCAGTTTAAGCTCAGTTGATAAGGCGCTAGCCTTGTAACTCAAGGATGCCGGGTTCGATTCCCGACGGAGATCACTTTTCCTTTACATTATTCAGAACGTGTGTTTTTAGGCCTGATCGTTAATGTATAGTAAAAGTTAATCGTGAATATATCGGGTTTAAGCAACAGCAATCCAAAAATTGTTGTAACATCTGTTCAATATTGCAAAAGAAAACAGAAGAAATTGGATCGCTGTTAAATTCTGAATACAAATTCGCTTCCGTGAGAGACATATATTGTGGTTTGGAGCATAGAGTGGGATTTTTGATGAGTCAGTCAGCAAGTGTTGATGGAAGTGCATGTGACTAATAGCTAACAATCAGCGTAGTCGAAAAAATACTCGACGGCTACAAAGCAAATGAAATTTACAACGTCGCAAAAACGGGTGTTTTATAAAATGACTCCAGAAAAAAATTTAAATATTAAAAATGTGTAAGCTGAGAGCGAATATGGATGGCTTGTCATAGGAAAAAGTAGATCACCCATGTTTTTTAGAAACATTAAGGCTCTACCATTGGACAATACAGGAAATACAAAGGCCTAGATGACTTCTAATATTATTGACAATTCAACTCACTAAATAAAGTTTCGATAGGGTCCAATAAAAACGCTCCATTTACTATTTTTTAACAAATCAAAACGAATTGTATCGATTATTTTTCTCTGTTGGGAAGGAACAGCGAATATTTTCGGCATTATTTTTCTCTGTTGGGAAGGAACAGCGAATATTTTCGGCCTACTTAATATATTAATTTAAAACAAAAATTCACATACAAAATTATGTGAAAATGCAGTTTGCAAATATTAAAAATGTCCGTTTTCATTCATAAATGATTGCATGTTTATGTTTATTTGTCAAAAATAAATTACAAATTTATAACATTTATGCGCCTACTAAGATGAAATAATATTATATTATGTATGATTATGTTGTATGAAATAATGTTACAATTTCTGTTCGTTAAATTGTCTGCTAAATACAGCTCGTCACCAAATTATTAGTCGATTATTTTTCAACATTACCACTCATGCCATTTGAGGTTAAAAATTTCCCTCGTGCGCTACGCTCACCCGGGACCTCAAATGACATTCGTAATAATGATTATGAAAAATAATCGACTATTATTTGACGACTCGTGATATTATATATGAATATTTTTAAGAAAATGGGACACCGAGTTAAAAAAAGCTAACTGTTGGATAATTGCCCTTCACATATTTACTTGAAAAATCTAAAATTTATTAAGTTAGTGCTTATGCTACTCAACACGTCTTCTGCTCTTCAGTCGAAGAATAAGGATGTAATAATAGTATATTAAGAAACTAGTTTCATAATCGACGATTTTATCGCACGCAATCTGTTTAGAAAACGACCCGCGCAGCGGGGAGTTTTCTAAAGGATAAGTGCGATAAAACGTCTTATGAAACGAGTTTTTTATACTATTTTTTCTATTTTGCATTTTTTGTCTTGAAATTTTAAAAAATATTTTTTATGTCTTAATGTTTTAAAGAAAATTTGTAAAAATTTCAATTCAAAATAGTAAGCTCTGCTTTTCATCATATTTCTATATATTTTTTTGTTGCAAAACTAGCGTTCATAAAATGTGTATTTTATTAAAATTTGTCAATTTGATATTTTGTTATTATTACTAATTATTTTAATTAATTAAAATATTTAACACTAATTTAGATTATTTTTTAATAATAAGATTAATTAATAAGAATAATTTTATTTATATAATTATTCGTTTTAACTTTCACTGACGTTTGTATGACCAATGTGACCAACCTTGAAAAATAAAACTTTGCGTATCTTAATGAAGGCCATTTCGATACGCATTTGGGTATCGAAATGACTTTATTTTAAACGCAAAATAGAAAAAATATTTTAAAATTACTATCGACAGAATTTTTTAATAAAAATTATTAGAAATGGCAAATGACCAAAGCACAACTCATTATAATTGGTAGATACTATAAAACAAGAAATCGTGTTAGTAAGTAAACGTCGTATTTCAATTTGATTTAGATTTTGAATTCTTGCAAATTGATGATGATGATGATACAGACACTGTGAGTTACGATGTTGATGATGATATTCTACTAATCGGATAGGCCAAGTAACAACTTCTGTCGATAACAACTTCTGTCAGGAGTGATGAAAATTGTGATGGTTTTATCATGGCTATAAATTTTTATTCGCAGATGAAAAGCCCACATTAAAAGATACTGTCGACGATTTTATAAATTTAGCTAATATTAACGTATACGTTAACGTATTGAAGATATTCAAAATGAACCTGAAGATACCATAAATTTTTCGTCTCCAACAATTACAGATACATCTACTACCTTATCTACTGTCATTAAATTGTTTCTGATAAAAAAATTGAACACTTCGCATATTACGACATTCGGATGTAACGACGGATTTTGATGTCATTTTCAATGTCGTTATAAGCGAATTACACTGTATGTATAAAATATTTACCAAACATGTGTTCTTATTAGTATTAATTTATTTCATTCAATAAAAATGAAAATAAAATTACATATTCTAACAAAATCTGAAAATAAAAATCAAATCTATTTTTTTTTCTAAATACAATCACTCCATCTTCATATTAGGTGCGTTCGATTTGACTGAAACAACTGAAAAAACAACAACAATTGCATACAATTTTTCAGTTGTTTCAGTTACATCAGTCAAATCGAACACGGCTATTGTAATCGAGTCATAAACAGTTTGAGTGTAGCGTTAGACAGAGTGTAGCGTCAGGCCGAGTGTACCGTTAAAGTTTAACGCAACATTGTTGGAAGTCGCATTAGTTTCACTTCAAAAAAATAAAACTAGAAGTAACCTCTTGAAACAATATATTGATGTAAAAGACATGCACTTAGAAACACTTGAATCTCACGCTTACACAGAAACCAAGGCTTCACGAGGATATAAAGTTCTCGCAAAACAGCAACTCAAAGGATGACACTAATAGTAGGGGAGGCGAGTGACAAAAAATATTATGTCTCATAGGTGGAGTAGAGAAATAGTCTGTCTGTTATTCGGATTCGTTAGCGTTTGGTGTGGGTAGGGCTCTTTTGCAAGATGTTTTTTGGAAGAAGCTTTAGGTAGTTAAATTTTTTTAGACGTTATTTGTTTTGAAATTTGACTATAAATTTTGAATTGCGCTAATTTGTTCTGATTTTTTATTATTTTTGAAATCTTAATTTTTTTTAACGCATAAATTTTATTGTATTATTATCGAGATTTTGGAATTTTTTTTGATTTTGTTCTGAATTTTTTGTTTGTTAGGGTTCCGTTTTTTATACGGAACACTATTGGTGAGAGTACAGCGTGTTTTTCACATTATTTCGATTTTTTTTTTTTCAAATCTCTATATTGCTAATTGTTTTCTTTGTGAACGTGTGATATTAAATCCATCAATGTTTTTCCGAGGTCAAATTAATTTTCGTACCCAAGTTTGTTAGTTTTTTGGTTAGACTTTCAATCCTTTTTCGCCTGACACATTCTTAGTTTTTATGGCTTAATTTAATTTCTTCCCGGTCTACCGCAGCGTATTTTGTAATTTGTACGCTCTGAACAAGACCCAGCTTTTGTCCGGTGGTCATGTCTTCCATTTGTGTTTTATTTTTTTGTGAATTCGAAAATGTTGTTTTATTTTCATAAATTTTGGTATTATTTTTATATTTTAGTTTTGAATCTTTTTTTAAAAATTTTTTTTTGTTTTAGTATGATTTTTTGTGTGTGCGTTGTTCTGTGTGCGAAAGACAAGATGTCTACTAAGTTCTGACGCGCAGGCAATGTTTGTGTTTTGAGGTATTTTTTTGTGTTCAGTTTTGTTCTGTAAGCGGAGGGCAAGTATTCCTGACGCGCAGACAACATGTTTGTGTTGCCAATTTTTTTCTTGTTTAGTTTTATTCTGTGGGCGAAAGGTAAGATCCTTGTCGATCCGCAGACAATTCTGTTAGTTTTATTTAAATCTATTTGTTTTATGATCATGACCACTAAGTATTAGGATCGTTAGTCTAACTGTCATTGCTTTCCAGAATTCTATTCGTTAGAGCGTACCCTGTTGGAGGGTAGGAAGAGCGTAGACTAGTGGACGATAATAGGGGAATGAATCGCATGTCGTTCGGGCTGCTGTGACTGACGTTCTCTATCCCCAAAACCGACCTGTTTATTCTCCACACAGGGTGTTTTTGGTTTGCCAGGGAACAGTGGGAAGGAAAATGCTAGCCTTTGGCTTTCTGAGCCATAATTAGACCACTTTTGTTCTCTATTCATAGGTAGACCACTTATGTTCTTTGTTCTTCCATTTCACCGAAACCCTCTTCCAAAACTCCTTTTTGGTTTATTATGTGTTTAGATATCATTTTTTTGCTTTTGATTTTGCTGTTTTTTGGAATTATCTTGATTATTCTACTGCCACCTATCCCATTATTTTTTTCGACCTAATTTTCTTAAATTTGTTTTTGAGCATACTTTTTTGGATCCTTATATTTTTTTTATTGTCAGTATTTTTGTTCTTTTTGTCTCTGTATTTTTTTTTGCTTTAAGTACATTTTTTTTGTCTGTCCCAGCTAGCTCAGTTCGTTAGAGCATGAAACTCTTAATCTCGGGGTTCGGGTTCGATCCCTACTCCCATTTCACATCTTGATTTTTTCTAAGATTTTCAGGACGAATGTAGTCAGCTGGGCTTCCTCCTTTCATCCTGTCCTGTAATGGGCAAGATATTCTATGTGAGTTGTGCTTCCACTTCCGTCCTCTTTACGTATAGTAATATAGTATAGAGATCTTCAAAGTCAATATACTTTTCAACCCACTTGTGTGTAAGAACACTATTATTTAAAATATTTCTTAAATTTAACACTTTCGAAAGCTCGTATAAACTTTTTTTCTATTTTCAATTTATAGTTTTTTTTCATTTAATTATGAACATTAAAAAGAATTGTGGATGAATTGCAATTGGAATATAAAATTTATGCTGACCAGAGAGTTCTTTCATGGCCCGTGCCTTTGAATTTGTTTTTTCAGGTGCTAATCAGTGGGTTTTAACTTTTAAGTTAATGAGCTAGCAAGTCAGTTAGTTTTGGTATATTGAGTTTGGTGGAACAGTCGAGTTTGGTTCGATTTTGAATTTTGGAGTTGGCTGAGATAGTTGAGTTGATTCATGAAGTGAATTTTTTTAATTAGACTTACTGATTTTATTTTGGTGTTTATATAATAGATATGTAATTGTTTGTTTGTTTTAGTTTATTCAAAATTTCTTGTGTGGAGAGGTTGCTCAAGAAGATTCACGCCAGCTTTAGCTAGCAGTGGGTGAATGTGGTTTGCGTGCATGACCAACTGGTAGACGTGGACGGTCTACCAGACCTCATACTACAATTTTGTAAAAAAACATATATGTACCTTGCAACTACTTTCTAAAACCTGAAAATTAGTTTAAAAACAGTATATTAATTTAAAATAAGTTTTCTGATCTTCATTCATGCAAATCCTGTAGCTGGACGTGTCAGTCACGCGTTGAAGTTGTAAGAAATCGGTACATCGTGCAAGTACTTTCTAAAATCTGAAATCTAGTATACAGGTGAAGAATATTATTATTATCAGAAAAAATATAGTCAGTCAGTATATTTCTGTAACAGATGCCGTCAGTCTCAATAAGTACTAAAATACATTAAATGAAGTAATTTTTAAACTTGTTGAATGAACTACTTGAAGTGATAATAATAATATTTTAAAACAATTCGTCTTATACACTTCAAAAATTTTTTATTTAAATATCCTAATATTTTCAAACTCTAAGAGTCCTTCCTCTGGGATAATTGTTTCTAAACTGAAACAATTTAGAAACAATTATCCCAGAGGAAGGACTCTTAGAGTTTGAAAATATTAGGATATTTAAATAAAAAATTTTTTGAAGTGTATAAGACGAATTGTTTTAATATATTACATTAAATGAAGTTTAATGAAGCTGATCTACCCAATAAGAAAACGGTAACGCCAATTAAAATATGTATCGTTTTTTTACAACAGAGTACTTAATAGTATTTTTCACAGCAGTATGTTATATAAATTACTGACTGAGTATATTTTAGTGATTATAATAATGTTCTTTACCTGTTTACTAAATTTCAGATTTTAGAAAGTACTTTTACGAATTACCGATTTTTTACGACTTCAACGCGTGACTGACGCGTCTGGTTACAGAATTTGCATGACTGACAATCATTAAACTTATTTTTAATTAATATACTACTCTCAAACTAATTTCCAGGTTTTAGAAAGTAGTTGCAAGGTACATGGTTTTTTTTACAAAGTTGGCGTCCACATGCTAACGAATCCAGATGACCGACGCCAGACTACTTATCTACTCCACCCATGTGACATAATATTAAAAACTCAGCCCTCAGAAAGTATGTACTTGCAATTTTTTGTCGCTCGCCTCTCAGACTATAACGGTTATTCATCTACAGCTTCCGTTTTGGGGTTTGACAAAATTTCATTAGATTTGTTTTTCAGATTTTTACCGAGACCTTCCTACAAATATGAATCTCTGCTATTATTTGGGGTACTTTGACTGTTTAGTTTGCACAATACGGTATAAAATACTTCCGATGAAGTGTTGCAGTACAAGAAAGTGCTTCTTACCATCTGTTGTGTGCAAACTCTCACAAAGAGACATCGAACAGTAGAGGCATAAACTGAAAAATTTTAAATAGTGCTTCGTGAATTTTATCGATAGCATGTACTTTGTCGTTCATCATTTTGTTGATACCAAATCGACTTTCTCTACTGTGAGGTATAATGGACAGAAATTTACGGCGTATACAAACAGTTCAGCCAAGTTCTAACAAATAAAAACCTGTTCACAGATTCGCAACATAGCTGAAGAGTTATAAGCTCTAGCACGAATAAATAACCTTATCAACATTAAAATATTTTTACTCGTAAAAAAATTTTTGTTGAAAATTCCATCTTAATTATGTTAATTAGTTACTTAACTGGTATATTGCGTTGATTTCGTTAAAATGTTATATTTTTTTGCAAGACAAAAAGGTTTTAACATTGAGGTTGAAGTGAACACTAATTTCTTTCTTTCAATGCAAATGATCGAATTCAGAACCGTAGACTTATTTTATTTTAAATAATATAATCAAAATGAAACTTAAAAAAAACCTAAATAAATCAAATTATTCAGATATAATTAAATTTTATGACTCCTCAACAAAAACTCTGTAACCTTTTTTTCTAAATTTGAATGGAATAATGATAAGTTCAAATATCAAAGGTTTAGTTTTCCAATTAAAAGAAAAACAAAAGATGAAACACGCCTTTGAACAGAAAAAGTAATAATTAAAAAAAAATGACATTGACCGGAAATATTGTCAATTTGGAAATATATAATTAGGAAGTCGCCTAAAACTCAACAAACAGGAAGTTTGTTAATATATTTTAGTAAAACGACTAGTGTAGTGATTACATTAATGTCAATGTTACTGTCTTGCCAACACTGTTACTATCTCCAGTTCGATTTCTTTACTAACATTTCATTCAACAAAAAATTTTGAGATGAAAACATCAAAATTAGCAAAATTAACTTAGATGTTTTACGACACTTTTACGTCATGTTATTTTTATTTTGTTTTTTAATAAAAAATGTTGTGTAGTACGAACTCTAATATGTGTCACAACAACACATAGATACCTTTGAAGATTTAGGATCCCACAATAAAATGCTGTATTTTTATGTGTTTTTTTATAGATGGATAATTCAGTAATAAATCTTATCATATAATAAAATATGACATTACCCCAATTTTTCATGGTAAAATGTACGAATTAAAACAAGTATAAATAGCAAGTAACAAGTATAAATAATTTTCCAAAAATATTCGAAAACAAAATTATCAGAAAATAGCACTCCTTCCGGCCATCCGACGCATTCCTTTAAAGAACTTCAAATTCAATGAAGACGCATTTCTTCGCCTTGCAATCACAGAGAGTACTCACGTACTAGACTGTAAATGATACTGTTGATATCATCTTCTATCTGCTATTACCAATGGTACGTGCTATGTCACATTAACTTATACAAGTTAACAAGCTTGTTTGAACTTATCGATCAGGCTTGTCTGACCAAAATCTAAGTCGTTTTCTTGTAAAGAAAATATCTTTGAAAATCTTAAAAATCATAATTATAGGTTGTCATTACTTAGCTAGTATTATCTAAATCTTTAAGCCGAGCAACGATAACGAAACAACACGTGATGCATTTCTATCTGTTCTATACAGTTATAAAATGTATTTGTCCACGCCTATTGAAAACAAAAAATTTAAATTTAAAATTTTTATTAAAATTATTATGAAAATTTAAAATTCAAATTTACAATTCAATTTTAAAATTCAATAACAAAATTTAATTCAATTTTAAATTTGAATTTTAAATTTCAATTTCAAATTTCAATTTTGAAATTTAATTTTAATTTTGATTTTATAATTTTAATTTTACTTTCACAATTTCAATTTTTATATTATAATTTTATAATTTTAATTTCAATTGCATAATTTTAATTTTAATTTTATAATATTAGGTTTAATTGTATAAATTTATTTTAATTTTATACTTATTATTTTATTATATTAATTTTATCATTTTAATTTTAATTTTAATTGCGTAGTTTTAAATTTAATTTTGTCATTTTAATTTTAATTGTATAATTTTAATTTTAATTGCATAATTTTAATTTTAATTGTGTAATTATATTTTAATTTTATAATTATTGAGCAATTTCACGAAGATTCAACGTTTTGACTTGACCCCTTTTAATTTTGATTATTTTTTGTTTATAGATAGTCTTTGATAAATAAAAAATACAAGTTCTCTTAGAATTTTTTTTTCGACCAGGGGTCTTCACAGGGTGCCCCTCAATTTTTTGTTATTTTGTGATGTGAGTGCATTTTGACGAGCGATTGTAGAAAAACTACTGAATCGATTTTCATAAATGATATGTCGTTGAATAGGTATTAGAACAAAGTTTTTAAAAATGTTCACTGTTAATTTTTTGAAATAATTTTTAACGGTGTAACATAAGAAAAAAACGGTGTAATTGAAAAAAAAATGGCATAGCCTTTTTTTTTTTTAACTATTATTTGTTTATTATTTGTTTATTATTTATTTTTTGTTTTAAAGATAAAATTCGTTGTGCATATGACTGTCGGGAATCAGTTTTTTTTTGTTCTGAAGGAAAATTATAAAAATGGCGTTATAAATTAAGAGATTTTTTTTTAATGTTAAATATCAAATATTTTAATATTAGATGAACTTTTTAAAACATTATAAAAATTATATATGTAGTACAATAAATAAAATAAATACAATTGTTAAAAATGATTTACTCATTTTACAAACAGAAGTTTATTTTGAATAGGAAAACACTTCTGCAATTATTTTCTTTGTATTAGATGGCATAAAAAATGAATTGTTTATTTGTCACTTTTAGTAATCACTTGTCACTCTTATAAAAAATAATTTGACAGTCTCGACTGCAAACAAAAAAACCGTATAAATAACAAAATCTATTTAGGAACTTTTGACTGGAGAAGTATTATGTTCGTATTATGTTATTATGGTCATAAAGTAAAAGATTGTATTTTAACATTAAATTACAAATATTTTATTATTGAATAAACTTTTTAAAGTATCATACAAATTATATATGTAGGTTAAAGAAAATAAATATAGTTATTAAAAATTATTTACTTATTTTACATTTAAAAGCTTCTTTTGAGTTGGAAAAAATTTTTGCATTTATTGTTTTAGTATCTAATGGTACAAAAGAATGAAATTTTTGAGTTCCACTTATAGTAATCACATTTTTATATCGATTTTGTATTTTTTTTTTGTTAATTGATATTCATTTTTATCGGCGTATCCAAAGTTCATGGTAGATTCCCATTTTTTTTTTTTTTTTTTTTTTTAATAAGAAGTGTTGTGTAGTAGGAATTACAAAATGTGTCACAACACCACATAGATACCTTTTAAGACTTAGGTCCCACAACAACATGCGTCTTGAGGTATAGGTGGACGCTTTTTTTAAATCTTTGTGGATTGAAAGCACTCGAGACTATTGATTCGGGCAAAGCATTCCATGTGTTCGATGTACGCACAAAAAAATCCCTTTGCATTCTATTACTATGACAGTGAGTAATCTCGACAGTTCGACCGCCCGCACACACCGATTGACGAGTAAAACGGGGAAAAACATATGTCTGAGGCTTTATGGACCTGATTTCATCCGAGTACTGCTGGTGACGATATTTATAAAAAACAACGAGATCAGCAACAGTGCGACGATGTTGCAGGGAATCAAGACCTAATGTTAAATCTCGATCACCAACAATTCGTATAGCTCGCTTTTGAACAGAGTCCAAAAGAGCCAGGATAGTAACAGATGCAGCGCCCCAAACTTGACAACAATACTCCATGCAGGGACGAATATAGGACTTATAAATGTGGAGTAATTGATGCGAAGTAAAATATTTTTTACATCTATTGAGGAGGCCGAGTTTTCTTGACGCGCTCTTTGCCATGGCCATTATATGATCGTTCCTGAGTAAGTCATTGGATATTGTGACTCCCGATAAACGAATGCTTTCACATTCGCGTATTTGGTCGTCACACATATTAATTAAAATATCGTTGGGAAACTCGGTCTTTGATCTGGAAACAATCAATAGCTGTGTTTTGGTGGAATTAAAATTGACCAAATTTTTGTCACCCCAATCGGCGACTCTTTTTAGGTCCTCGTTTACATTTATGGCAGCGTCTCTCCGGACGGGATTTATTCGTTCATGCATTTTACCCTGTGAAGATAGGGGGACGAATGACTTGTGCAGTGTACTATCATCTGCAAAACTATTTATTGGGTTACTGGTGATTTGTAACAGTTCGTTGATATAAATTAAAAATAAAGTGGGAGATAAAACTGAGCCTTGGGGTACACCAGCGTTAATTAATTTGGACTCAGAAGAAAAGCCATCTATAGATACCGAGATGTATCGGTTAGACAGAAAATTTTGAATCAACTTCACGACTGCGGGATGAAAACCGTACGCAACGAGCTTGTTGATCAAGTTGGCATGCCAAATTCGATCAAATGCTTTTGAGATGTCTAATGCGATCACGTACGTTTTACCACCTTTTTCAAGTATGCTATTCCAAATATGTGCCACATAGTTCAATAGATCGGTTGTTGATCTTTTGTTTCTAAAACCGTATTGGCTGTCAGATATCAAATGGTTGTCTTCCAAAAATTTGGATATGTGTGAATTAATATAGTGCTCGTATATTTTAGACATGACTGGGAGTAAGGCTATTGGTCTATAATTTGAAATATCACATTTCGTTCCTTTTTTTGGGACAGGCTGGACATTGGCCAACTTCCAGCAGGATGGATAGATACCAGATTTATAGGATTTATAAAATATTTTGGTGAGGGTTGGTGCAAGTTCTTTTGAAAATGTTTTTAGAATAACAGGAGGAATGTTGTCCAGACCAGAAGCTTTGTTGTTGTTTAACCCCCTTAAAAGTTTTTCGACAATTTTGGGTTTGAAATGTAATTGTTTCATATTAACTCCTGAAGACTGGATTTGGGGTATTTCTTTGGGAGTTTCTAAAACTGTTGAATTTGAAGCAAAGCGTTCCGCGAACAATGTAGCTTTCCTTGCAGGGTCAGTAATGATTGAGTCACCATCAATGATAGGAGGGATAGAAGATTTAGTACCACAATTTAAAGAATTAATGGCACTGTAAAAACTTTTGTCAGAAATTGTCATACTCGAAAGTTTTGCCGCTTTCGCTCTGTCAATCTCTGCTTTTTCGTTTTCGATTATCTGGTTTGATATTTTATTAGCCTTTAAATATTGGGATCGATTAACAGAGTTCTTTTTATGAATCCATATATTAAATAATCTACGTTTGTTTCTAAGAGCCAATTTGGCTGCTTTCGAAAACAAATATTTTTGTTGGGGTTTCATTATTGAAAAGGGAACGAATTTGTTAATACCGAATTGAATGGTTTCAGTAAAGTTTTGAGCAGAAACATTTACATCGTCAGTATAAAAACAATGACGATCAAAAGGGAAACCTTGAAAAAAACTTCGGAGACCATTGGTGTCCATTTTTGAAAAGTGAAATATTTTACGGGATTTGGGAACTCTAGTTTGTAGCAAATCAGTTTTGATAACTGATGTGATTAGATAATGGTCAGAATTTCCAATACTACCCTTATCGACATTGACACTCATAATATCTGGCATAGATGTGAGATAAAGGTCTAAGAGAAAACTTTTATCACCGCCATTACGAGGAGTGAAAGTTGGGCTTTTTACAATCTGCGTCAGGTCGTGCGATGCAGCAAATATTTCTGCCTGCCTTCCAGTGTTGTCGTCGGTCATTTTGGAAAATTCCAACCACGATTTGTTGTGGACGTTGAAGTCACCGGTAACGATAACCTCACAACTTTGAAATTGTGCTCTAATTTCGTCGACAACATTAGTCAAGTCATTAAAAAAATTGGGATTATGTTTGTTTGGGGACCGGTATAGAGCTATTGTGAAAAAAGAATTTTCAGGTAGACAAACCTTTAATACTACTGTACTGTAGCCATCACCATGTACTTCATAATTTGGAAAGCGTTTATATGCAACACTCTCATGAATGTATGCACATACACCTTGATGGAGTTTAAAAGCTGATTCAAACCTATATTTGGGATTTAGTGTTACGTCATAGGGATAGTTTTCAGAAACTTGTGTTTCTGTAAGAAAAAGAATATGCGGTTGGTCGTGCTCGAGATGATGTTGCACGGCGTCCCGGTTGGCATTCAATCCACAAATATTTTGGATGTGTATTTTAAAAAGTTAAAAGTTAAGTTAAAAAGTTTGTTTAAAAAAATTTGAAAGGTTACTAAAATATTTATCCATATTGTTCCCACGAGTTTAGACGCAATAAAGGTCACCAACAGGTCTTCGTCCATACCTGTTAGAAGTCTATATACAACTGGAGACGACAGGTGCCCAGAGGATGGTACTTTTGTGGTTTGACCCTGCAAGAGTCCTCTCTAGTGTGTACCCACCAGGGGGTGCTAATAAGGGAGCACCTTCCCGCGACCCGGGCGGCTAAGCCAAGGTCCCCGTTCCCGCTAGACATGACAACAGGTTTACGGTTTGCAATAGCAGGCTAGAGTCCGCTATATCTCAGGTACCTCGGGTTCGCCAAGTCCCGTATCACGGTCTAATCAGACCAGTGATCCCTGAGGTGAAAAGAAAATTTAAAGCCCATTCGAAAAGTATTTTTGATGTATCAATAATATCTTTGATCCCTATACTATAACGGTGTGCAGCACGCTTCAGTGTACCACCAATTCCATCTCAAGGTCCCTTTCCATGGCTGGTAGCATGAAAATGCCATTCTGCATCAACCTTAAAGTCTTTTTTGTGGTGGCATAAGTTATTTAGGCTATGTGTATTTTTGTATTGAGAAGGTGCACTGTCAGTGCTATAAATTATTTTCGTAATATTAGAATTTATATGCGTTTTGATGAATTCAATAAGTTTTGTAATGAAAAGATGGACTGTAGTACTGTTGTGATCGTTTATATCCGAAATGAGTATAAAACTTCGGTGCTGTATATATTCACTTGTGGCACTTTTAAAATAAATGACAAATGGATGAATAGTAGCTTGTGAATTATTATGATAATAGCCTTGAACCGCATCCTAAGTTATGAAGCCGTAGTTTTCAGAAAAATCCCCTTGAACGAAGCACTTCCTGCTTCTAATATTTTTTTTCCTCAATGAATGTAGATTGCCGTTTTGCTATAAAGTTGTGTGGTATCAAAATTTGTAAACGGTAAATAAATTTTTTAATAAATTCTTCTACAGTTTCTATTAAAGTATCCAAATTGCATCGATCAGTGGTATTCCATTGTTGATATTTGACTTGAAGGATTCCTTTAACGTCAAAATCATTTAGTAACTTTTCTTCCAGTTGTTGAAGTTTTTTTGAACATTCATTGCACTTCAAAGTACGACAATCTTCTGTTAATTCACCACATGAAACAAAGTCAATTAATGTTTTATAATTCTGGAAAGCAGCGTCAGTAATTCAAGATATCTTAGAGTGTTGAATCATTAGTTTCATATTTTGATGTATGGTACACACGCACACATTATGAACTCCTTGGGATGATTTTATACATTCTTGTGGTCGAAAGGACGTGAATTTAGTAAATCCTATTTTCACATCAGGAAACTTATTTTTAAACTCCACATAACCTTCATTTAACGTACATAGCAATTTTTTTTTTTTTTTTTTTATTCAAAGTTAGGCATGTTTAGTGTTAATTATAATAAATTATAAATTAACGTCTCTGAATATCCGAAGATACCATGCCAACTAGGGATAAGAATGGAATGCAAATTAAGATTCTCTGAGAAATTTATGAACGTTAACTTTAAAGCCTTGAGGATTAAATTCATCAGGGAAAACCCAGGAAGGTAAGACGTTCCAAAGATGAGAGACTCTGTTGAAAAAGTCACGTTGGAAGGCTATAGTTCTACACCTAATTATTTGAACTGTAAAGGGATGCGCTGCTACGTTTGCTCTGGTGTGACGCGAAAGGTTTGCTGATTTAGGTAAAATCGATTTGATCTCTTCAGAAGCTCGTTCATCCATAATATATTTATAAAATATAGTCAAATCAGCAACATTTCTTCTGTGCTGCAAGGAATCAAGACCGTTAGTAAGACTTGGGTTACCAATGAGTTTAATAGCTCTACGCTGTACAGAATCAAGGCAGTTGAGACTACTCAAGTAAGCTCCACCCCATATGTGAGAACAGTATTCCATGCAGGGACGTATAAAAGATTTATAAACTAAAAGAAGTTGTTCGCTATCGAAAAACTTACGACATCGCCCCAAAAATCCTAACTTTTGAACAGCATTCCTAGCCAGATTAAAAATATGAGAATTCCACTTCATATTATTATCAATCTCAACTCCTAGAAGTCTGACAGAGTCATTCTCTAAAAGATGTGTTTTTATGCGCTCATCTCCTTTTTTAAAAGATATTGCATCTCGTTTGCCTGGCAATAATCTACTGATTTCATCACTTTTATAGAACTGCTCCACAACATTTATATCTGTTGTGGATACACCTCTTTTATCCGTCGCAGATGAATGCTGAAAATTATTTTTATGTAGAGTTTTACTTTTTTCAACCAAATGACGTGTAGCATTACTGTTGTTTGTTATTATAATTATATTGTTATAATAATTATATTATTGTATTTAAAAATATAATAATTTATATTATTATATTTAAAAAAAATTCTACTTGAAGTCGTATTTTTCATTTATCAAAGGCTATCTATAAACTAAAAATAAACCAAATTAAAAAGGGTCGAGTCAAAATGTCGCAAAATTTTGCTGAACTTGACTGAAATTGCTTTTTAAAAAGTTCTTTTAATAATAAAATATTTGATATTTAACATAAAAAAAAATTTGAATCTAAAAATCGCCATATTTATAATTTTCCTTCAGAACAAAAAAAACTGATTCCCGACAGTCATATGCACAACGAATTTTATCTTTAAAACAAAAAATAACGCGAGTCCCAAACTTTCACAAGTGGTTAGATATAAAATAAGCTTCAATTTGGTTACAAACAAAAAAAAAAAAGGCTATGCCATCTTTTTTCAATTACACCGTTTTTTTCTTATGTTACACCGTTAAAAATTATTTCAAAAAATTAACAGTGTACATTTTTAAAAACTTTGTTCTAATACCTATTCAACGACATATCATTTATGAAAATCGATTCAGTTGTTTTTCTACAATCGCTCGTCAAAATGCACTCACACCACAAAATAACAAAAAATTGAGGGGCACCCTGTGAAGACCCCTGGTCGAAAAAAAAAATTCTAAGAGAACTTGTATTTTTTATATATGAAAGACTATCCATAAACAAAAAATAATCAAAATTAAAAGGGGTCAAGTCAAAATTTCCCAAAAATTTGCTGAACTTGCGTGAAATTGTGAAATTTTATTTATAATTTTAATTTATAATTTTAATTTTATAATTTTAATTTTAATTGTATAATTTTAATTTTATCATTTTAATTTTAATTTTATAAATTCAATTTTAATTTTATATTTTTAATTTTAATTTTATAATTTTAATTTTTTAATTTCATTATATTAACCTTTTAATTTTAATTTTATAAATATAATTTTAATTGGAGGGATCAGTTTTTATTGTTTTTTATTTTTTTTTTATTTTTGATCTACGGGTGTGACAACCCCGCGTACTCCAGTCCCTGCTATTGACATACGAGTTAACGTGAGATATCACATACCACTGGCAATAGCAGTGAGATATCACTAGCCAAGGTGACATCTTAGAGGTGGTGGCGGATGAACTGTATTCAGGCAACGGTAGCACTCTCAATCTTAACTGTGAAATAATCCTTGATGATGAGACGCTATTGCTTCCTTAAAGAAACGAGCCTTCATATAACTATGTGTGGGCTTTAATCTTTAAGAAAGACAGTGCGTCACAGGATCGGGGAACATGGAAACGGCTGGATTTTTGGCAACTACATTTTTGTTTGGTTGCAGCAAATTTTTTTAAAAAATTGCTATTTACTTTTATTTTCTCTATTCTATCATAAAATATTGGCCTATGTCATATTTTGTCAGTGATAGGATTTTTTGTTTAGTTATCCATTCTTTAACAAAAAATATAAAAAAAACAAAAAAAGAAAGATTTACGCCGATCAACACCTTTGAACGTATGTTGTTGTGGGACCTTGGTCTTAAAAGGTTTTATGTGTTATTGTGGCACATATTGTAATTCCTACTACACAACACATTTTATTTAAAAAAAAAACTTTTATAATTTTAATTTTGCTTTTATAATTTCAATTTTAAATTTACGACTTTAATTTTAATTTCATAATTTTAATTTTAGTTTTATAATTTTAATTTTATAATTTTATTTAAATTTTAGTTTTATAATTTTAATTTCAATTTTATAATTTTAATTTTATTATTTTAATTTTATCATTTTAATTTTATAATTTTAATTTAATTATGTAATTTTAATTTTAATTTTATGATTTTAAATTTTTAATTTTAAATTTAATATTAATTTTATAATTTTAATTTTATGATTTTAATTTAATTTTAATTTTAATTTTATAATTTTAATTTTTTAATTTTTCTTTTATAATTTTAATTTTAATTTTATAATTTTAATTTTATAATTGTAATTTTAATTTTTTAATCATTTTAATTTTAAATTCTTAATCACCACGGCTCTGGAAACAAAATATTATGGGAAAGCGAGCTTATATGCATCAAATTCTTCAATTACAGTCTAAATTTTGTTATAGATTTCATGTAGTTCTAATTATAAAAGAGGTGCTCCGGAGACCTTCTTCACTTTGCCCATTATTGCTTAAAAGGTTAGAAGTTACTCCTCATAAATCTCCATCTTTTGCTATGGTTTCTTCAAAATCATAGTTAATGAAAGAGAAAGCTGTAGTACAGACATAAATTCTGTTGTACGAATAGAAAAAGTGGAAAGTGATAAACCGGAAGTTACGATGCAGAAGAACTATTACGAATCATACTTTAAGCATATATTTACTAAGTTTAATCAAAATCCATTATCAGGAACTGAAGTTATTGAAGTTGCAAATAGACAGCTGTTAGGGAAGCTTCCTCCCAGTTATTTCAATATCGTTGAAAAACGAAAGTGAGATAAGTCAGGAGTTGCCCCAAAATCTGATCAATATCTTCTCACATTAATTGAAACCCTTTTCATAAGTTTAATCCGCATAATTGTGGAAGAAGACACTCAAAAAATGCAAAAAGAAAAAAGAAAAATTTACTGGAAGCGAAATATAGGAAGTTGGGATACGGAACCGTTGCCATATTTGCATCTTTTGTCAAAGTGTCATCAAAATTAATTCTCAAACGAATGTTGTATGCTCCAAGCAAACCTATAAAACAAAGTGAAAATCACTTTTGTATAGTAGGCTACCCCCCACCCCCCCCCCCCACCCCACCTTAAAAGCTAATAAAATCTTTCTCATAATGATTGAAACTTTTTATCAATGCTTCATGAAAATTGATTTGTAGCTGTAGGCTACAGTAATGATAAACCAGAGTTTACATTTTTATTTTATTCGATCATCCATTTCACTCCTTAAAATAGCACTCATAAATTCAAATGTTTATTATTTCAATATCGTTCTTCCTCGAAGAGTAAAATTTCTATGTAGTTTTTATATTATTTATTTCCTTTTTTTTTTTTCATCCATTTGTAAAAGAAGAATATTAATACCTTTTCGTCAAACTTTTAATATATTTTACAATTCACAAAAGCGCTTTATTTTTTACGTTGGAACGCATCAATTTTAAGGAAAAAAATAAATCTGTAAGTATTTATATTTATTTCAACTTAGGATTAAGAACGACATTTTTTGATATTTAGTGAGTGGTGAAATCTGAAATTTAATAGTAAATATTTTGTTGTATTATTTATGTTTTTTTAAAGTTCAAATATATTACTTCACCACAATTTTAAATTGTGGGAAGTAATGCAATCTATCGAGAAAAAAAGTACAGTTGCCTAAGCATTTTGGTGCAACAATTCCATCGATTTATCAGCAATTTATAATTGTTACCTCTTATAATTGATTATATATTTTATGATTTTTTTTAACAGTTGCCTTAGCAGTTTGAACGCAACAAACACCTCGATTTTCCAACATCTTATGATCATTACTGTTTAATGCTGAATAATATGTTTTGATTTTTGCTCATCGATTTACAATATTTTGTGATTGTTGTTCAACAATGGCCCTTTCAATTGGCGCAACAATTTTACCTCGATTTTCTTTTCAACAATTTATGAGTATTACTAATTATTGCTGATTATTATTGATTGCTCAACGAGTTATTATCTTTTGGGAGCACCGTTCAACAATCGCCAGTACAAATTTGGGCACCACAAACACCATTTTTTATGTAGTTAAAATACTTAGGATGATAGTCTTTATGAATGAAGAAGGTGGTGAACAGTTGGATCTTCTACAACCATGGGGTGAGTCACACATATTTTTACTAAATTTTTGTTGTAACTAAAGTACTAGTTCTGGTGTGGATGTGACGATCTTGGCTTCTTCGATTCACGGGTCTCTTCTATTCAATTTGTTTTTATCCTACTGCTCTGTCTCAAATGTGCGCATACTGGTAATTTGTGCTGACGTTGATTATAAAATCCACATGGCTGTCACTAGTCGGAATATAACCTCTCAAGGCGCGCAGTCCTCTGATTGGTTCCTGTTGGTATTCCTACCAACTGGATCAGTGTCCATTACATCTTCTATTTTCAAGTCAACCGGGTTCATATACTAAAGTTTCATCAAGATCCCATGCATTTTGACCTCTTCTTGGATCACCATATGTGACAACTTCTACCAAGTTCAAGTTAAAGAAGACATTTTTTACACCGACAGTGATACTGATGGACAACAAACGTGAACCGTTACACAAACGTCATATTTATATCTATTTGATTTGAGCACACATCTATCTGTATTTAGAACTCAATATTAGAGTACACCATATCCAACCATGTCCGTCTTAATCCGCCTCTACAACCTATTGGGCACGTCATTGTAATTTATTTGTAAAGTAACACAACTCTATTTTTATTCCAAAAGTTCTGGTTTGAATTTATTCACTGAATATTGAATATAACGATATTATTTATTGTACAGAAATATATCATTTAAATAAGAGGAAATACATCCACCGCATACAGGCGGAAGTATTTCGGTTTGTTTATTGATTTTTCTTTTAAAACTTTGTTGATAAAACTGGTTAAATAAACGAAAAAATTGGTAGTTGAAAAAAGTGTGGAATAACTGATAATACATTTGTTAAAATCCCAAAGGCAATTTCACCTACACAATATTTTATTTATTTATTTAAGATGACCACAATTTTAACAATTTCAACCTTTTTAAACAAGTTCAAACAAAATAAAACTTGTCCTTAAGAAAATCATGACATATCTTTACAAAAATACTCTAAATAAAACTAAGACAACTTCTCTCCCTTAAGAAAAACAAAAACTAAATCAAACTTTAGAAGTTTGTTTGTTTAAATTTCTTAAATTTATTTCAAGATTAAATTAATAAGTTTTTCTCTTTTTTTCCATTGTAATCAGAAAATAAATTGTATTTGTTTTTGCTTTTCTAATGAATTAATTTTTGAAAAATATGTTTGCAATTTCGAAAACAATTAAAAGTCAAAAACATACAGAAATTGTTTTGTTTTACTGAAGGC
Organism: Diogma glabrata; assembly: GCA_963693315.1. Lineage (NCBI taxonomy): Eukaryota > Metazoa > Arthropoda > Insecta > Diptera > Cylindrotomidae > Diogma > Diogma glabrata. Next base: position 54,412,851 of record OY856188.1, read on the forward strand.
GGAAATAAAATGTATTCTTCAATACGAGCGGAAGTTCAAAATTTTATGGGAGGTATTTTATGGTGACAGCATTTCATGGTGACGTACGTCACTGCAACTTGCTTTACGAACTGTTTTTTAAGTAATATTAAAATTAATATTAATGCATGGTCCATGCGAGCAGGAGCAACCTTCATTGTCGCTAGTTTTAGAAGTGGACCTTAATGAAGATTTATCGTTAAATAATTTCAGGAGTTTTTAGGTATATTAAAAAATGGCTGTTAATGCTGTGACAATATTAGTTTGTAAATTTATTTATGATTAAAAAATCTACAGATGGAACGAAAGCTGAAGCCAGATCGCCATTTCTAAAATGGGGTTAGATCAAACGCATGTGCTTGAACACATAATTGCATGTGCATGAACACATAACAAAGACACTAACTAATATCAGCAATAGAGAACATGATCGGAGATGAGCGCGATCGTATGCTAGCGCTGGGCGTCATAGAAGAAAATGCCAGTCCATGGAGTTCACCAATGGTCCTGGTACGCAAACCTGGAAAAGTTCGCTTGTGTTTAGACTCCCGTAAGGTCAATATCGTCACCAAGAAAGATGACGAAATTAATGGATCAGGTAATTCTTCCCCATTTAAGATCCTGTGTCTATGTATATTTAGATGATTTTTTGATCGTTACTAACACATTTTTAAAGCATATCGATTTATTGAAAGAGGTCGCCAAGTGTCTAAGACATGCTAATGATCAATATTTAGAAGAGCAATTTCTTAATCTCGAAAGTTAAATACTTGGGTTACGTAGTAGGTAGAAGTGTATTAAAAATCAATGAAGATAAAACGCCGCGATTGCTGAGTTTCCCGTGCCAACCACGGTGAAACAGATTAGAAGATTTTTTGGCATGGCTGGTTCCTACCGTTGGCTTTTTTGTGCGTTCGCATCATTAACGGCACCCATATCGGATTTGTTAAAAGAAATCTACTAACAAAGTAGTGTGGACCTCCGAAGCTGATGTGGCCTTTAACTCTTTAAAGAAAGCATTGACTTCAGCACCAGTTTTGGTGAATCCTAACTGTTCCGAGTTGTTTATTCTACAATGCAACGTACAATACAAGTAATGGTGGTGTGGGCTGTAAGCTGGTACATTTGGAGAAAGAGGGTATTGAACATCGTACGACCTATAGCACATATGTCCAAGAAACTGAACTCATCTCAACGTAATTACTCCATCAGTGAAAAGGAATGCCTTGCTGTAATCCTATAGGTATTAAGAAGTGCCGTAGATACATCGAGGATCACCCTTTCAAAATAAATACCGATCACTCCTCACTCAAGTGGATGATGCAGCAGAAAGATCTGGACAAAACTGATATTTTTAATCTTGATCTAAATGTCCCTGCTTTCAACAGTGACAATTTATCTTAAATTAGTAAAGATAGTCACTGATTCCAATGGTTCTCTTCTTGATTTATGCACGTCCGATGGACTTGTGTATAAAAAACTTAATTTCTTCCAGAGTGATATTGCATCGGAAGATGAAACTTGAAAGCTGTGGCTCCCCAAAAGTTAACGACCAAGTTGATTTCCCAGGCCCATGATTCTTCCACCTCCGTATATGGTTTAGTTGCGAAGACCTTATTTCATCTTACGTCGATTTTAGTTTTGTCCCCGGATACAATGTGGTATCCGAAAGACTTCCAAAGCTTCTAACACCATCCTACGTGCTCCCATGAAAACTTCCCTAAAGCGGAAAGACTCGCTCAACGATTATTCATTGATATAATCGATCCTTATCCCCGAACTAGTCCGGTCATATAGCAATTTTGACTGTCTTAAACCATATCACTAAATTTCCGTTTTTTTTCCTTTACAGAAACTTGCCGCCGAGCCTATCTGTAAACTACCAGAAACCAATGTGTTCCATGTTTTTTCTTGTCCCGAAACAATTATCTCAGACAATGAGTCGCAGTTTAGATCTAAATTGTTTGAAACCTTCCCTTTAAGGTATGAAGTTCACCATACCTTTACAGTTTTATACTTCCCACAAGCTAACGCGTCCGAGCGGGTGAACAGACGTATCATCCCTGGACTACATGCGTACCTGGCTGAAGACCATACTTGGTGGGACGTGCATCTTAGTGAAATTCCTTGTGCTCTTCGATGTTCTGTATATCACTCTTTAGGTTGTTCTCACTATTATGCCTCCTTTGGGCTACCCATGATCACTCATGGTACGTCCTACAATTGACTCCGACGCATGCATTGTCTGAACGAGAGTGGGAGAACCCTTGATCGCCCAGATCAATTATCAAAAATTCGTGCTCGGATTAAATAGCTGACTGCTGAAGCCTTTGTTCTGCAAAAAGCAGACCGGTACGGCTTTTATACCGGGCGTTATCGTCATCCGTCGTAACTTCCTTTTAAGTGCTAAGTGTTATTCTGTTAGTTGGTAACGCATCGAAAGTAGGACGTGATTGACCGATGACGCGAAATATATCTTTCTAAAGACGTGCATCAATAGAATCCTCCCATTTTTCTTTTATCCTGTATCTACCACCGTTATTTGGTTCTCGACTTCGATTTTTGTGTCTGTCCTAAATAGTTCAGTAGGTAGAGTTTGGGAGTCTGTCTCAGGCTTTGGGTTCGAGTTCGGCTCCCATTCTGTTTCCTAATTTTTTTATAAATCTCAGGACGAATGTAGTCAGCTCGACTTCCTCCCTTCGTCCTGTCCTGTAATGGCCATCAAACATTATGACAAATATATTGTAACTTTCTTCCTCGTAAATACTAATATTCTATCAACAATATTCGAAAATGTGTTTATCCATATTTTCAAAGATTTCTAATCCCATCTGTTTTCACTTTTATTAAATTCTTAAGTACATTTGTCATATAAGTACATTTGTCATATCTCGTGTTTCTTTTGCATTCTATAAATAATACAAACAGAAATGCAACCAAATTAATTTTTTATCAAGCTTTTGCGGACGGATTTTCTTTTTCTTACTATAACTTTATTAGTTGGTTTTGGAATTTTGAGAATGAGAGTTGAATGTGGAGTGTTGGAGTGATTTTGTGTAATACAAAAACCAAAAACATTCATCTGCTGGTTTAAAACTAGGAGTTATAACATGTAATAAATAAATACTATGCATTTATATGATGCAGAAGTGATGTAATCCAAATTGATAGTTTACAACTAAATAACAAAAAAGAAGAAAACGACTTAAAGAAAATAGTTTTTAGTTATATTTTTTATAAAAAAATTTTTAACAAACAAAAAACGATAAGGATATAGAATAAAGTAAAGTAGTATAGTGATAAAAAAAGGAAAGATTAATTAATTAACACAGAAAATCTGTGTCTCCATGCTTGCAAAATTCAATCAGCACAACAACTGATCATGCACGGCGAAGAGCGTTCGTTGAATGAATTATTGAATATCAACAAGTGGATGACGATTTTTCAAGAAAAATCATCCTAAGCGACGAATAACATTTTCACCTTGTTAATTTTATTAATCGCCAAAAATACAGAACAAAAACAAATATATCTACAACGTGTCACTGTTTGTTGCGAATTTTATGCTGGACGTATCATTGGACTATACTTTTTGGAAATGAGGCTTGTCAAGCCGTGAATGTTCCTGATGTTCGATATCGCGACATGATACCACAGTTATTTCTGCCGAAATTGGGTGATACTGCTATGGGTAATATGTGGTTTCAACAAGAAGGTGTCAAATGCCATACACCATGTGAAACAATTCAATTACTGACTGCATGATACATTTCCTGGTCGTGTACTCTCTTGTTTTGGTTATAATTGGCCGTCTAGATCAGTGTTTCTCAATCGGTGGTCCATGGACTATTAGTAGTCTACGAAAATTTTTCTATTTATTACCAATAACGATTTTATTTTATTTGAGGGCTTTTTTCACTCCTCAAATGTTAATACTATTTCACGAATTAAATATTTTTCCTTACGATAGCATTTAATAATTCTCAATTATTTTCAGTTATTGTAAAATTATTTTCGCTAAAAGGACCCATACACGATCAGTGTTGAATGACAAAAGGGCATTCTAAATCAGGACCCAAAAGGGTATTCTAAATCAGGCCCGAAACAGGCCCACATCAGATTACCCTAATAGCCCTTGCTGGACTTACCCGGTCATCACCACGTCCTGACTGTATTCAGGCTTTTCCTAACTAATTTCTGCTCGAGACGTTTTGCTCACAAAAACACCAATGTACTATATATTTTTAATATCTTTCTTACTCGTACACTGAAAAAAACGTGTCCTATTTCCAATCGAAATGCAATTGTCTCAACCTCACCGTGCGGTCACATATGGCGAATCAAACTACGAAATTGCTTCAACAACTTTACAATTATAAATCGATGGAGTTGAGACAATCACACGAAATATTTATGTGAAAATAAAATATAGTTCAATTAATCTCAAATACTTAAACTTTAAAATGAAAAATTCATGATATAAGGCCAAAGGAAATTTTTTTCAGGGAAATAGTTATTATCTTTATTCAACTACTGTTATGTTGGATATAACACTTTATATTTTACATAAACCTCATTCTGTTGTTAGGAAAATGTTATCGTGTAGTTGTATCAATCACAGTGAAATTGTCTGCAAATAATTTTTCTTTGCATGAATAATAAACTGCCAACTTTGAGATGAGGTTGTCATGAACTTCAATTTTTTTTTCAGTGTAAGACTAAAATTTTTACTTTATTTTATTTCACTCCTTTGGAGCCGATTTGATTATTTTCTTTCATCCCATATCCAATGAAAAAAAATTAGTGCCTTTTTTGTAGTTACACTAACACCAAAAATAATTTACTTTAAAAAAATAAAAAATAATAAACAAAATTGATTTAGTTTTTCGTTCTTGTTTAACTACCATCAACATTTAATATTTTGTAACAGTTCAAAATATTACCTGTCGATGATCTCCATCAGATTGAAACCCGTAGTAGTTAAATAAAAATTAAAAACTATATCAATTTTGTTCAATCATATATTAAAATGGATAAATTCACGTCACTCCGAAAATGGTTTTCATAGTACTAATTCGTCATCCTTTTTTTTATTTTAATAACAATTCTTTCCAAATTGGACAAACCATTCAGAAAAATAATCTATTTTTATTTTTAATACAAAGGAAAGTTTGAAGCAAAAATTAAATGTGTGAGTATTTGAAAAAGTAAATTGTCCGCGCGGCAACTCCAAATGTTCGTTTTTTTACATCTATAATTGTGTGCGGTATTAGTTTTAATAGAATAAAGTAGTGGTAGTAGTAGCTTTTTTTTCTGTTGCGCGATTGCTGCGGAAGAGCAAACGTTTACAAATTTGCAAGAGAGTAAAATTCATTAAACACGAACAAAACGCAACGTTTTATTCTTCTGACAGAGTAACATGTATTACTTTAAATTAAATTATTTTAAAATTCATTGGCATAACAAGTAAAACCTAAAATTCACTATTACATTTTTTTGTACCATTAATTAAAATCAATTAAAAATAAATTTGATTCAATTTCGATACTTATTTAATTGTTTGGTATTTTGAAAATGAACTGACTTACAAAGAAAGAGATCAAATTTTAGACTAATGAGAATTAAGGAACAAAAATTCATAAAAAAATAATTTTTTTCAGAATGTAATTCAATTTAATCATAGTAACCTTTGCTTTTTTTATTATTCGATAGAGGGACATGCGGATTAGTTTGAATTTATTGTTTTCATATAATTAGAGTGAAAATGTTTATTTAATTTTTTTATGAAATACAATCCAATTATTTATAAAAACCAATAAAAAAAATTTATTTCAGAGTTCAATACAATCAACAAAATTTTATTTTCTCGCAACTTTTGGTCGAAAAATAAAATATAGCATAAAACACTTACTCAATAAATTACTATTATTTCGAAATAGGAGTAAAAACAATATGTTTTTATTTCACTCCTGTATTTGGGAAAGCTATATTTTTTTATCTTATTCGCTCTGAAAGAACTGATTAAATTAGTGATGTATAAGAAGCGTTTTAAACACTATTTGTTACACATCAAAATTCGTTTTTTCTTTTATTTTTGTTGGTTTAAATTATTTTTTATTCGCCTACATATTAAAGTGTTACTTTATTACTGTGATTTGCGGCTTTAAAGTATCACTTTTCAACTATTTATTTTGTTGTCATAGCTATGTCCAAAAAAGTAAAAGCATTTGCATTTGTTTAAATTCTATGAAAAATAAAAATTTTCATCAAAGCAACCCTCAAATTCAAAATTTCATTATCCATTTAAAATAGTTGTTATCATTTGTTGTCATAGCTACACAATAATTTGGAAAAAATAATAAATATTTTGTCAAAGGTTACTTGTTCCACATATTTTTATTTTAAAATTTATGAAAATTTATAATTTTAATTTAGAATAAATAACTTTTCTTAAAATATTTTGCTTGCGGCGAATAAAAAATAGTATATGATGCACGGACGTAAGCTATTTTGGACTTAATGTGGGTGCAAATCTCGGCTAGCGCCTCGATTTGCAAACTCCCCATCCGTCCAAAATCTTTAGCTTTACGTCCTAGCATCATAATGTACTATTATGTATCTAAGTTTCTGGAAGATATAACCACTTTGCACCCATCTAACATGAAATGTTTCGCAAGGTCCGCAAAAGAATTTTAAAATATTTATTGGTCCGTAGCATGAAATCAGTTGAGAAACACTGCTCTAGATCGTGTGATTTAACTTTTTATGAGATTATTTGAAGTGAAAAAAAATTGTTTTGATCTATTTTATTCAACATCAAATTTTAACTCTGTTTTACTATACAGTTACAAATTTTAACTACAGTGTTTTATAATGGAACGATTTTAACTTTGAAATATGATCTGGCTTTGCACAAGAAAGAACTAAGTAGCTTTCTGGCGTTATTAAACAAAGTGGTGTGGAATACCTATATGCTACCTATATGTTACCTATATGTTTATTTAAAGACAATATTTTCAGAACTGGTGATATATCACGTAAATCCATCAGCGTTGCCTATATTTTAACAAAACAATTAATCTTCTATTTAAAAAAAATGAAGTTATGTAGTCAGTTTAGGTTTATCATGCCATTCATACAATTTGATTGTTCCTTGCCCTTAATAAATAAGCTCTGAAAACAAAACAATTTTTCATCCTATCCTTCTCTGTTTAATTGTTAAATTTTAAACAATATTATAAAATATTCTCTTCAATCGATTCGAAAATAGAAAATTCCATTCAATCTAATGTTGTTGTGAAAAATATAACCAACACTAAACTTTACAGTTCTACATTAATTCTATCAAATATTTCCGCCTCTTTTTCTTAATTTATATTTTTGTTGTACTTACAGTTTTTATATAATTGATAACTATAACCGAAATTCACTTCAAAGAAAAAATAATAACTGCAATTCCCATAATATATACAATAAAACTCAACTTAATTAAAAACTACAAAAATTAAAGTAATTATACACCATAGACGTTATCTTTGTTTATATTTAATTTAAATCTATTAAATTTAATTCTTAATTTTAATCATTACAAAAAAAACTAATCCAACTTTGATCCGGAAAAAAATCCATAAAAACAAAGTTTAATCGAAAAACACATAAATTAAAAATTTTCCTAATTAAATTAAAATCTTTCGTTATTTATTTATTTATTTAAACTCAACTCTTAAAAATCACATTCAAGTAAGTTACGAGAAAAAAATGTTTGTTTATTTATTTTAATTTAATTTCCCTTCACACCAGAATTAAGATAATCATTTTTTTTTAATTTTTTTTATTTAAAACATAACAATAGAAATTTGTTCGAAATATTTATCCAATTTTTTTTTTGTTTTATTTTTAAACAAATAATCATCGTAAACATATATATGTATGAAATTATTTTAAATTAAGATAAAAATGAAAGAATAAAAATTTTCGCAAATAAGAAAAATCACAAAAATCTTAAATAAAATATTAACAAATTTTTATTCTTATTGATGTGTTATGTATTCGCGTGGCGATATCATACTGTTAGTATTGTTGTTAAATTTTCTGTTTTTCGTTTTAAATTTTCCAGATGATATCAGTTGAGAGGAAAATCATCAAAGAAAATATTGAAACTAAATAATGATCAAAACAAGAAATGAGTTTTACGAGAGAAAGTTTTTATTGAAAAATTGGCGCTGGGGAAATGACGACTTTAGAATTTTTTTTGTTAGGTTTGGGCAAATGGCAAGTGTTGAAATGTTAAACTTAAAACAATGCAACAAGTGTTTTCACATGCACAGATATGCTAATTTTCCCGATTATGAATGTTTAAAACACGAGCTCCAGGGACATGTCATGGAATTTATTTTACTGTCGTGAATATATTCTGTTTGTTTGCTATGATGATAGATGGTTAATAAACAATTTTGATTCTTTTTAAGATTTTGGAAAAGTATAGTGAATTTTTTGTGGTGAGTTATCCCAAATTTTAAAAAACTCACTTTTCCATAAACTTAATTAAATTAAATTAAATTTAATTTAATTTAATTTAATTTAATTTAATTTAATTTAATTTAATTTAATTTAATTTAATTTAATTTAATTTAATTTAATTTAATTTAATTTAATTTAATTTAATTTAATTTAATTTAATTTAATTTAATTTAATTTAATTTAATTTAATTTAATTTAATTTAATTTAATTTAATTTAATTTAATTTAATTTAATTTAATTTAATTTAATTTAATTTAATTTAATTTAATTTAATTTAATTTAATTTAATTTAATTTAATTTAATTTAATTTAATTTAATTTAATTTAATTTAATTTAATTTAATTTAATTTAATTTAATTTAATTTAATTTAATTTAATTTAATTTAATTTAATTTAATTTAATTTAATTTAATTTAATTTAATTTAATTTAATTTAATTTAATTTAATTTAATTTAATTTAATTTAATTTAATTTAATTTAATTTAATTTAATTTAATTTAATTTAATTTAATTTAATTTAATTTAATTTAATTTAATTTAATTTAATTTAATTTAATTTAATTTAATTTAATTTAATTTAATTTAATTTAATTTAATTTAATTTAATTTAATTTAATTTAATTTAATTTAATTTAATTTAATTTAATTTAATTTAATTTAATTTAATTTAATTTAATTTAATTTAATTTAATTTAATTTAATTTAATTTAATTTAATTTAATTTAATTTAATTTAATTTAATTTAATTTAATTTAATTTAATTTAATTTAATTTAATTTAATTTAATTTAATTTAATTTAATTTAGTTTAATTTAATTTAATTTAATTTGTTACGTATTAAATTTGCTCGCCGTTTTCACCATCATACTTACTTACTTCACCTTACCTCACTTCACCATTATTTTGGTTAGAAAATATTGCGACGCTGATGCATAGGCTGACTTCACAATTTAATTTAATTTAATTTAATTTAATTTAATTTAATTTAATTTAGTTTAATTTAATTTAATTTAATTTGTTACGTATTAAATTTGCTCGCCGTTTTCACCATCATACTTATTACTTCACCTTACCTCACTTCACCATTATTTTGGTTAGAAAATATTGCGACGCTGATGCATAGGCTGACTTCACCACAGCTCTGAAAACATAGTGTTCTGGATATATAATGAGCTAATATCCATAAAATACTTCAATTAAAAGCTAACCAATATTATGGACTTCGTAGTTCTAATAATAAAAATATTAAAGCAGGCAGTAGTATCCCAACAAACATAAATTCTGTTGTACGAGAAAAAGTAAAAAAAAATTTATCGGAAGTGACAAAGCGGAAGTTAGGATGCAGAACTGTTGTAAACCGTACTGAATGTGTATGTACCAAATTTCATCCAACTCGATTATCAGGTACAGAAGTTATTGAGCTTCCAAAATAGCAGGTGCTTGGAGGACCCCCTACCACTTTGTTCACTATCGCTCAAAAAACTAATCAGTTCCTTGCCATACATATTTGCATCTTTTTGCAAAGTGTAATCAAAATTCTTAACGAACGAATGTTGTATGCTTCCAACAAACATTGAAACAATAAACAGGCGTTCGGGAGGACCCCACCACTTATCCTAATATTGTCCAAAAACTAGTCAATTCTTTGTCAATAAAGTCTTTATCTTTTTTCAAAGTGCCATTAAAATTGATTAATGAATGAAATCTGTATGCTCCCAACAAACTTTAAAAACCAAGTGTGAAAAGTCAGCAGTTGTATGGTAGATCCACCGCCACTTTGATCAATGTGTCCCAAAAGATGATAATTTTCTTCTTACACTAATTGAAACCTTTCCATAAGTTTTATCATAATCACTTCATTATTGTAGGCTGTAGTGTGCATAAAGATACTGAAAAAACTGCCAACAATTAAAAAAAAATTTTTTTACCGGAAGTAAAAAACCGGAAGTTGGGATGCAGAATTTTTGTAAATCATACTAAATGCTTATGTACAAAGTTTCATCCAATTCGATTATCAGGTACAGATGTTATTGAGCTTTAAAAAAAAACAGGTATATGGGACACCCCCCACCACTTTGTTCACTATCGCTCAAAAATTAATCAGTTCTTTGCCATACATGTTTGCATTTTTTTCCAAAATGTCATCAAAATTGGTTCACGAACGAATGCTGTGTGCTCCCAACAAACATTGAAAAAATGCTAACACAGTAAACAGGTGTTCGGGAGACCCCGTATCACTTATCCCAATATTGTCCAAAAACTAATCAGTTCCTTGTCATTTAGTTTCCATCTTTTTCCAAAGTGTCATTAGAATTGATTAATGAATGAAGTCTGTATGCTCCCAACAAACTTTAAAAACAAAGTGTGAAAAGTCAGCAGTTGTATGGTAGACCCCCTGCCACTTTGATCAATGTGTTCCAAAAGGTGATAATTATCTTCTTACACTAATTGGAACCCTATTCCATAAGTTTCATCATAATCACTTCATTATTGTAGGCTGTAGTGTGCATAAAGACACTGAAAAAACTTCAAAAAAGTACATACAAAATTTTTTACCGGAATTAAAAAACCGAAAGTTGGGATGCAGAACTATTTTAAACCGTACTACATACTCATGTACCAAGTTTCATCCAATTCGCTTATCAGGTACAGAAGTTATAGAGCTTTCAAAAAAACAGGTGCTCCAGGGACCCCCACCACTTTGTTCAATATCGCTCAAAAACTAATCAGTTCTTTGTCATACATGTTTGCGTCTTGTTCCAAAGTGTCATCAAAATTCATTCACGAATGAATGTTTTATGCTCCCAACAAACATAAAAACTTTGTGGAAAAAAACCCCGTGTTGTATGGTGGACCCCCTAACCCTTTATCCAATGTGCTCCAAAAGCTGATAAAATCTTTCTCATGCTATTTAAAAGCTTTTCGCAACGTTTCATGAAAATCGATCAGTAATTGTAGGCTACAGTAGGGATAAATATCTGAAAAAAAACCTTTTTAACCGGAAGTGACAAACCGAAAGTTGGTATGCAGAAATATTGGAAACAGTATTAAAACCTTATATATTAAGTTTCAATAAGATCATAGCTCGGGATCAGAAGTTATTTACGATTTAAACTTAGATGTGTTCGGGAGACCTCCCGCCATTTTGTCCAAATTTAAAATGAATCCAGATCTTCTATTTTCAAGTGAACCTGTATCATTTGCCAAAGTTGTATCAAGATCCTATGCAGAAAACTCACCCACCTACCCACCCACCCACCTACACACAGACGTACACCAAATTTTTTTTGGCTATTTAGATAGAGGATGGTCCAAAACAAAAGAAAAAAGAAAATTTGGGGTACGTAAGATTTTTTTTTTTCACGATAGATTGCATTACTTCACACAATTTAAAATTGTGGTGAAGTAAAAAAGAATTACCATATACATTTTTTATAAAAATCTGTAAACATATATCATTTTGTTGTTAAATTTCTTTTACTTTTAATTTCAGCAAAAAAATAGCCTGTATTTTTTATATCAAATTCATAAATCATACCTTGATTGATTGATGGGCGAAAACTTGCTGTTTGAGACTGCTGGTCCAAGTTATTGTGAAATTAAAGAGTTATAAAATGCTAGATCTGATAGATCTGGACTATCAATGCTTCAAGTCGTCAAACTGACTAATAACCCGTAATTAGGAAAGTTAAAAATTTGTTGACCCTAATATAGCGCCATAGATACAGCCTATTATAAAAATAAGTGAAGTATTTTTATTTGGAGTGTGTTGTAATTATCATGAACTTTAAGGTTATGATGACAAAATTTAAAACACGACTGAATTAAAACAGAGGGTGATTTAAAGAAACTATTGAGCAGACCAAATTTTCTTCTAATTAATGAAATTTAACATCTACTAATCCTAATTCTAGTAATTTGGTTATAAAAACATAGTCCCGTAATTAGCTATGACACATTTTTAAAGTGTTCTTTGTTTTAGGTAGATTTCATATAAAAATCTACCTATTGTAACGTGCTTCATCTCGGAATTTCGGAAAAATTTTGGTGCCAAACGACTATATATGATAAGCGGAGACGGAAAATCAAAATGAAAAAAAAATTTATATATATATATATATATATATATATATATATATATATATATATATATATATATATATATATATATATATATATATATATATATATATATATATATATATATATATATATATATATATATATATATATATATATATATATATAACGATATGAGGTATAACAGAATTATTCGGCACTCTCACGGTCGCACTTTTCGACCTACACCAAAAATATTATGTGTGTATATTACGGCAAACAATTTCTTGGACAAGTTCGCGAACTGGCCATATCGGGGTACCATTTAAGCGGCTAGAGCCTTAAAAGTCGAATAATCTAAGACGTTATAATTTCCGTTTGAATCATAATGGCTAAATAAAATTGATAAATATTGAATATTTAAACTATTTTTATCATTTTTTGCAAAATGAAAACCTCAGCGCAAAAGGTTCCTGAAAAATCAGCTGTTTTAAAAATGTACTGAACTTTGTTGTCCTCGATATAGATGAAAATAACCAAGCTTACAAATGAAAACCTTCTAAAACATAAATACGTAGATAAATCTATCCAAAACTTAAAAAATAAATTGTTTAAGTTCAGAGGTTGAGACCCTGGGTCGGTTAAAACAAAAACAAACGCAAACGTCTATGTCTTCATCATTTTTGAGTTTCTTTTGCTTAAACTCATATTTTCTTTTAGATTAACTTTTCAACTATAATCTCAAAAATTTTTAGCTTTCTATCCCTAGAGGCTCCAATTTTATAAGCTTAAACAAAACCTTTTACATATCTTACAAAGCCTAATATATGTGAAAATTAAAAAAATGAAAATTTATATAAAATTAATATTGAATTTTGTTTTAGTTTTGTTGACATTTACTTGCAAATACTATTCGAACAAATTGATAGAGCTTTGTGCGATAGGCGTTCAAAAGGATCTATATATGAAAAACATTTTAAGGAGCTATTATATAATTTACCAACCGAATAATTAGCTAGTGTTAATTAAACAGTAAAATTAAGTATGTAAATTCCTATAAAAATAACAGATATGTATAAACTTTAATAAAACATGTGTTAATATCACACAGCGTTTAAAAAAATTCATATTTAATAACATAAAACCATAATGATCACCTCCAAATCTAATTAACCAAATTTTTGTTCTTCATGGTTATTTAGATATTGTATATATAAAAGAAAAATTGCGAAGATTGCATTTGTATGCAATTTTTCAATTTATTTGTATTGTTTTTATTTTGAATTTTTGTTTTGTATTTTTCAAGCGAAAGTACTGTTGGTTTTTTGTAAATAAAATGGTACTGGGTGATTCGATTTTAAATCGCTTTTCAATTTTAAATAGCTCAATATTGGTGGAGTATTTTGGTATATAATTTGTTTTTTATCCTAACTAAATCATTAAAAAAATTAATTTAAAGTTTGATAAAAGTTTTTCAATAGAAAAAAATCAAAAAAAATCAGAAAATAATAGAATTTTTAATTTTACTAGGAAGGCCCGGCGTGCTTCGCTACGCTTATAAATAAAGTTTTTGCGTAGACATTTTGTTGACGTAGAAGCAATGATTTCAAAAAGTGGTAATGAGAAATGCTACCATATAATTTTTAATTTTTCTTTTTAAATATATGAATGAAAAATAATCAGAACTCTAGCTGATCAGTTCGGATATATGAAAAATTAGCGATCAAATAAGTTTTCAAGTAACCTTCGTATGAAAAATTAGCATATGAAAAATTAGCGATCAAATAAGTTTTCAAGTAAGCTTCGCTAATTTTTCATATATCCGAACTGATCAGCTAGAGTTCTGATTATTTTTCATTCATATATTTAAAAAGAAAAATTAAAAATTATATGGTAGCATTTCTCATTACCACTTTTTGAAATCATTGCTTCTACGTCAACAAAATGTCTACGCAAAAACTTTATTTATAAGCGTAGCGAAGCACGCCGGGCCTTCCTAGTTAATTTTAAAGCATGAATAGAACACATTGAAATTTCATCTATAATAATGATTGATGCATTATTAATATATGTGCCATGTACACTGTTTGGAGTTATATTTGGCATTGAATTCTCTAATAATGGAATTGGTAATTTGAAAACATTATGCAAAGTTCGCCCCCCAATCAAAAGAGTTGATGCAATACCACTGAAGGCAGTTACAATACACGAAAGATTTAGTGAATTAAATTTATGAATGATTGCCGTTTGAACAAAAGTTTTGCCACAACCTGCATGAGCTGTCAAGAAAAAAAGCTAAAGCATTCGGAGGAACATTGAAACCACAGATAAATGCAAATAATTGACGAAACTGTTTTGGTGATTGAATTTCTGAAGCTTCAAGTAAACATTCACGCTATTCATTATCATTTGTTGCAATACCTCGAGCTTCACATGCTGCAACAAAAGTAGGGTAGGGTACACCTTCATACATACGTAGATCAAAAAAAGATTTTGGACCACGAACATGCAACAGAAGTAAACGCATATGAAACAATTCTATATCTTTTGGAGTAACCATATATAATCGAGCAACAACTTTATCAGCCCCACGTTGTCTTCTTTTCCACGATTTACTTTGGTTATACCAAACATAATTAATTCTGTATACAAAAACTCATTAGCTAAATTATCAATGGAATTCAAATGGAAAAATGCTAACAATTTTGTTCTTGATACATTTGCGACTGTGCCAGCCACATTACCATTCCTGATATAAACATTTTGTCTATTAGGCAAATGACAATCAAGTCGAATAATTGTATGAGATTGAAAATGCATTGGAAATTCAAATATGCGCCAAGCAGCTTCAGTCGAACCAACATACCGTCCATTCAAAAAATCTTGAATTTCATTTCCCACAATCGCATCATCATTATTCACTGCATTCTCTCCATTCACTCTCAATTCAACATTGGCAGAATCATACTCTTTATATACATACTTGTAAACATATTTCACACTTTTAACAGTCGTACATATTTCCACGTTAATATGACAATTGAATTTTGCAAGAAGATAAATATTATACGGAACAACATATCTATTATCAAGAGATGCACCACGTACATCAACACTCATACCATTATCACGTCGACGGTACAAAGGATAACCATTCACATATTCTTTAATATTTTCAGAAAAAGGTTTTGGAAAATTATTACTACATTTACCACTCTCATACAAACAGAATTGGGATTTAGAGCACCACATGGTTCATGCATCATATGACGTTTCACATATTCATGTAATCTAGGAAAAAGAATGGGATCAGGGATTTCAGTACATACAAATTTATTAATCATTTCATTTCCATCAATTCTATCTTCATCTGACAAATTTAACAAAATTCATCATTTTTAAAAATAGCAACCGCATGACACATCAGCAGTAACATTCTCAGGTCTTTCACAAAATTCATGCATTGATTTAAAAGAACGAACAAAAGGATTCACACGATCTAACTCAAAACCTATCTTACGCATAAGAAAAAATTCGAAATGAAATTTAAAACATAGAAAAACAATATGTACGTTTATTCACATTCAAAGAAATAAATATACTAACAGCTGAGAAAAAATTAAATATAAAAAAGAATAACAAAATAAAGTTTTAAGTTTCGTTTTTGTTGTTCGTTGTTCGATAGCAAATATATTTTTATATGTATGTAAACTTATAATGCATATGTATAGAAAAAGTTTTCCGTATATAATAACTTTTTTATTTATGATCCGATTTGTTTGAATCCGGATCCCAATATAGGTTACACTAATATCAGTTAGCTGTGAAAATTTGAATTGAATCCATCTGCGAATAAAAAAGCCTTATGCTCCACAAAGTTTTAATCTAGCGTATTAATATATAAGAAGATTTCATAAATAATTGACTAAATTGTTTAACAATATTTGATTATTTGATTAATTCATTAAATTTAATTAATATTAATATAGTATAAAGTTAATATCTTATGTGACCGCCTTGTGCTGCAATCATTTCGCGCATTCTATTAGACATTGAATTTAACAAATCATTCAACGCCTCTCATCATTTTAATCAATCAACGCCTCTCATCATGTTGTGCGCTCTCACAATGGCATCCCAGACCTCATCATTACTGTGAAACACTTGGTGTTCACTCCTAATTTTGCCTTTGATCTCTGACCCGACATTCTCAACAGGATTTATCTTTTGAGAGACTGAAAATACAAATTTCTACATTAATTAAATATTTAAAATTACAAGATAAAATTAATTCACCTCGGGTGATCAAACACAAAATCCCGTGTATCGCATATTTTTTCATTAATCCATTGTTTGACAGCATTTGAAGTATGTACCGGATGGTTGTCGTGTAACAACAAGACCATACCATCGTCAAAGTGTTCATCAATGTATGGCTTCAAATAGTTCTCCAAACAGTCAATGTATTGCTCGGTTGCAATGTATTGCTCGGAATGCGCGAAATGATTGCAGCACAAGGCGGTCACATAAGATATTAACTTTATATTATATTAATATTAATTAAATTTAATGAATTAATCAAATAATCAAATATTGTTAAACAATTTAGTCAATTATTTATGAAATAAAATTAAAAATTCTATTATTTTCTGATTTTTTTTGATTTTTTTCTATTGAAAAACTTTTATCAAACTTTAAATTAATTTTTTTAATGATTTAGTTAGGATAAAAAAACAAATTATATACCAAAATACTCCACCAATATTGAGCTATTTAAAATTGAAAAGCGATTTAAAATCGGATCACCCAGTACCATTTTATTTACAAAAAACCAACAGTACTTTCGCTTGAAAATAGGTGTATGTTATTAGGAATTTTGTTTTGTTTTAGGTAGATTTCATATAAAAATCTACCTATTGCAATGTCCGTCATCTCGGAATTTCAGAAAAATTTTGATGCCAAACGACTATATATTATGTAAAGCGGAGACGGAAAAACGAAAAGAAAAAATTATATATATTTATATATATATATTTATAACGATATGAGGTATAACGGAATTTAGCGGCGCTCTCACGGTCGCATTTTTCGACCTAGACCATAAATTTTTTCTGAGCGTATTGCGGCAAACAATCTCTTGGATAAATTCGACAACTGGCCGTATCCGGGTACAGGTTAAGAGTCTAGAGCCTTGAAACTGTCAAAAACAAAGCGTTATAACGGTCGTTTGGGGCAAATTATGTAAAAAAAATTTATAAATATTAATTACTTGAACATATTTCTATCATTTTTTAAAAAGCCAGATATCTGCAATAAAAGGTTCTTTAGCTATCTGCAATAAACTGTGTGAAGTACAACGGCATTTAGCGGCCCTTTCACGGTCGCATTTTTTCACTTACGCTAAAAATATTTTCTGGGTATGTTGCGGCAAACAGTTTCCTGAATATGTTTGACAATTGGCTATATTGGGGTACAGGTTAAGTGCTTAGAGCCCAAAAACTGTATAAAATAATGTTTATTTTTAAAGTTTGTTTAATACTTCTGTTTTTAATTAGTGTTTTTTATAAAGTAATCTGATAACTCCGATTCTAATTGCACACATAACTGTCTGATCCCGAAATCTACCTATTTCTAGCGGATATACCTGCCGCTCGGACTTTTTTAAAAATTACATTTTAATTTAATAGATAATTACTTTTGATATAAAATACAAAATAAATTTGTTTAACAATTTCCTAATTCCGTGCTAAGAACGGAATTACGGACATTTCAAAAAAATTATGAACGTAATTCCGTTCGTCGAAAACTCGCTGGTTTTAATACATAAAATGTACAAAATCAAATTCTATTAACGTTAATCGATTAATATAATCTTAATTAATCCACAAAAAAAAAGAAATTTTTACCCAAAATACATAACGATAAATTTTTATAGTCTTAAGAAAATGTTAATAAAACCTTAACCTTTTCCATAAGAAAATTGTCTCAAACAGCAAATTTTCGTCGAGCAATCAATCAAGGATTGATTTATGAATATAAAACCAAAAATGCCGGCAAAAAAATCAAAATATTGGTTCTCAGCAATTCAATGCGTGTATCATGATCTAAAATTTTTCAAAAAAGCTTTAATTTATCTTATTTTAAAGCTTTTTATGAAATAGCACGGAATAATGTACTATCCCGTAATATTGTACACTTACCTTATGTACCTATTTGATTCTGGTGTAAACCCAATATATATTTTGTTCTCTAATAAGTATACAAAATTTTTGCAACAAAGTTTTTTCTCAGTTCCTTATTGGTCACCTTGCGTACCCGATATTCATAAAATTTTATGAATAATATTTATATTTTATAATAAGCTCCAAAGTGACTTTTTGAAATAGTATTCGTTATAAGTATATAATACACCTTCACGGTTGAAAATCAACATAGTTTAAGCATTTAATATATACCCTAATATATACCCTAATATATAATATTTAACATATACCCTAATATATACCATATTAAGCATAAATCTCATCTAAATTTGTTAGAGATTCGTTTTTAAACCATGTTGAGAGTTCTGGTCGAATACATGCTTCCCAGGTTGGATTTCCTAATGTTTCAAGCATTTTATATTTTAATGAACAGCTGCCACCTTGGAAGAAAAAGTTATTTTATGAGGCTAAAATTCTGAAGTCCGATAATTACGATTGCAAATATGTGTGGATTAAGCATAGTAAAATATATTGCAAAAAGGATGAGGATGCTTCGCCAGTACAAATCAGCTCGCTTGAGATACTGAACGATCTTAAAAAAAAAATTCCTGATTCATCAAGTTATGGATAACCTGGATCCATAATTGGAAGAAGACTAATTGACGGCTGGAAAGTAGATATATAGTAAATGTTTATTGTTAGAGTTAGTTTAACTTATGTTTTTTCTCCATTAAGAAGTTTGATTTTTTCCCATATCTCATATTGTTGTTAATTAATCAGATAATAATTTAATTTAAACAGTATTCTGAATTGAATTTATATAAGTATTTTTTGAATTTGTTAATAACATATACTTTTTCTTTTTTCTTGTAGGCTTAAATTTTTACTAATAGTTTTTAAGTTAGTACCATTGAAATGAATAATTTATCTTGCTACTATCAGAATTCTAGAGGTTTGAAAACGAAAACGCATAAATTTAAAAAGGAGGTTGGGTTGAACAATTTTGAGATTATTTGTCTTACTGAGACTTGGTTGAATGATGGTATTTACTCAAAGGAGCTGTTTGATCATAGATATAATGTTTTTCGTAAGGATAGAGACGTCAGAATCAGTGGTAAAAAGGATGGAGGGGGATCGCTTATTGCAATTCAAAAGAAATTCAAGGTATTACAAATGCATAATATTTCCTCACCACTGATAGATGAGATTTGGATTAGGATTTATTTAAATAACGGTAGTATATTAATTATTTGTGTTGTTTACTTCCCACCTGGTTGTAAAAGTGATATATATGTCTCATTTTTTGATAATCTATCTAATATTAGAAATAGTTGTGCAAATACGAACAGCAAATTTTTAATTTTTGGAGATTTTAATTTGCCTGGTGTAAATTGGATCTTTAATGGCTCACATATGGATCCTGTAATCCATAAAGACTTGTCAGCTGATGCTTTGATTGAATCTTTGAATTATTCAAACTTTATTCAATGTAATTCTATACTTAATAGTAATAATAGATTGTTGGATTTGGTGTTAACAAATTTTGATCACAAAAAGATTTCTATTGAAAACATGTCATGCGATCCATTGACCGTTGTTGATAATCACCATCCGCCGATAGCCATTAAAATTGATCTTGGTGCGCAACGATTTCAATCTACTCAACGTCGCTTCCAAATTAATTATAAGGGCTTAAATTACTCTGAGATCCATAGTAAACTTGTAGATGTCGATTGGGGTGAGCTATTTGGCGATTCTGATGTTGATAAAATGGTCGACCTTTTTATGCAACAAATTTTCAATTGCATTCCTTCCGTTAAAAATCAGCCCAAAAATTCTAATTCCAACAATTATCCTATCTACTACAGTCATAATCTCATTAATCTTATTAAGCTAAACGAAAAAGCTCATCGCAATTACAAGAGAATCAATTGTGTATTTTATAGAAGTGAATTTGAAGTTCTAAGGCGAAAATGTAAGGTGGAGATGCGCAATTGTTTTTCAAAATATACTACCAATATAGAAAATCTTATTAAAACTGAGCCAAAGGTATTTTGGAATTACATTAAAGAATCCAAAGGAAAATCTGAATTTCCCTGCCTAATGAGATATAACTCCGTTGAATCAGGAGATGCCAAACAGATTTGTGATTGGTTCGCGACGTACTTTAAATCAGTTTATCAAACTGAGTCTAATATAAATGATAATTCAGATAATGAGCTAATCCAGGGGGCATCTGGTCTATCTAGTTTTGTTATTTCAGTAGATGATATATTAATTGCAGTTTCTAATATGAATTCCAACAAGGGGGGTGGTTCAGATACAATCCCAGGCTATTTTTTGTTTAAATTGAAAGATGTGTTGGTTTGTCCATTGAAAATTATTTTTAATCGTTCACTGGTCACTGGTAAATTTCCAAATCAGTGGAAGCAATCATATATTGTTCCAATCTTTAAATCTGGTGACCGTGCTGATGTTCGCAATTACCGACCGGTTTCGTTACTGAATACTTTTGGCAAAGTTTTTGAAAAGGTGTTGCATTCAATTATCTTTAACCAGGTTAAAAAATTCATAATTATTAACCAACATGGCTTTTGTAAAAATAAATCAACATTAACAAATCTACTGGAGTTGTCAGTAATTCTATTTCAAAATATTGATGACAACTTGCAAACAGATTGTATATACACAGATTTTAGTAAGGCCTTTGACTTGGTTTTGCACACGATCCTAGTCAAGAAGCTTATTCAGTATGGGATTTGTGGTAACCTACTTCAACTAATAATCTCGTATCTGCAGGATAGATCCCAATTTGTAAAGTTTAATGGTTGCGATTCGTTTATGTTTTGTCCGACTTCAGGCGTTCCTCAAGGTTCCACATTGGGGCCACTATTTTTTATATTGTTTATTAATGATATCGGGAAAAATATTTCTAGTAACTTTTTACTGTACGCGGATGACCTTAAACTTTTTCGTACTATCAACAACCCACAGGATTGTCAACTATTACAAGAGGATCTTAATACAGTGAATCTTTGGTGTAAGAAAAATAGGCTTAATTTGAATGTAAAAAAATGCCACTCAATCTCGTTTTCTAGAAAAGTAAATAAAACTAAATTTGATTACTCCATTGATAATTTGAAGCTTGACAGACTTAAGTCAGTTAAGGATTTGGGAGTAATTTTTGATGAAAAGCTTACTTTTAATGAGCATATAGACTTCATTTGTGCCAAATCGTTCAAAATGCAAGGTTTTATTATCCGTAGATGTGATGAATTTAAGGATTTTAAATCTATGATAGCTCTTTTTAACAGCCTAGTTCGATCTAACATTGAATATTGTGCGCAAGTTTGGAATCCGTATTACGACATACATTCGAGAAAAATTGAAAGATTACAACGTAAATTCTCTAAGAGTATTGTGTATAGATTTAAACTAGGCTCTGATATTACTTATGTTGATAGGCTGAAAATTTTAAACATGACTAGCATTGAAGCACGTCGCCTATTTCTTGATGAAATTTTCTTCTTTAAAATCGTTAATGATTTAGTTGATTCCAATCTGATCGGCTTTGTCAATTTCTATGTCCCTTCCTACCCTACTCGTAATAATATCCTCTTTTTGCCTAGGGCTAGTAAGACGAATGTCGGATTGTCCAACCCAATCTCGCGTTTTCAAAGTAATCACAATGCTTATTTCAATTCTGCGCCTTTATTTTCTTGCTCGATACTGAAATTTAAAAAAACTATTAAAGATATGATGAATCATTACATGGTGGTTTAAATAGAATGTATTGAGTTAAAACTAAACATTTATTAAAAGTAGAAAAGATGTATAGCATATTAGGATTAATTATATAAAATATGAGATATTTCGAATTATTTTCTTATCATGTAGTATTAAGTTTCACTGATGATTGTATTAGTTATTTAAGGACAATATGTAATTGGGATTTTATCCTGTTTATTGTCTGAATGAAATAAATAAAATAAAAATAAAAAAAAAATAAAAGATACCTATAGGCTTCTAATTATTTTTGTGTACGTTCTATTGCTTATTGCAGTTAATTGAGATTGTAGTCTGCAATTGTAGTCTGTATAAAACAGCTTACTAATATTTAGAAACAAAAGTTTGTTTAAAAAAAAAATCCAGTTTTTTCCAACTCCAACTTCCAAATCCAACTTTCCACTGTTTATTTTTAAAATATTTAATTCTGTTGACAGCTTTCTAAATTTTATATTGTCTAGCCAGTGCGTTATCAGTTCCCTAAATAATATCGTTTTGCAATGCGCAATGATTAAAACAGAAAATCATATTATTATTACCAAGTATGTGTCTTAATTATTTCACGGTTTTCGTTCAACCTAAAAATAATCCAATGAATGATTTATTTTCTAATTAACATGAGATTTAACATAAACAAACTATGTAATCATCCGTAACTCGTCTACTTAAAAATTTAATTTAAAAAATTATATCAATTGGTTTTGATTAAAACCTTGTAACCAAAACTTCTATAATATATTTTTTTTAAGATCGAAAACTTAATCACACACAAACAAACCATCAAGAAGTAAAAAATTAAAAAAAATTATATTTAAATTCGATTCATATACAAATAAAAATTTATAACACTAAAACAAAAACAATTATTATCATTAACTTACCCAAAACAAAAGATGAGTGCAAAATTTTTTTATTCTATTAAATAAATATTTATATAAAATAGCAGAAACCTACATATACAGCTTAATATTAGGAAAATGTACATAATAAATCGCGGTATATTTTCAGAGTGGTCCATTTGAGAGAGAGATCAGACAAATATTTAAATATTACTTCAAAAACAGAAACAAACATATTTGGTATTGTTATGAGAACTGCAAATGAACTTTAAGTAGGAATCCTCTATAGTCAATAAATTTTCCACTCGAAGCTTAACGATATATTTTCTACAATTCTTGCGATATTAAGTTGTTTCAGATTTGTTAGCATGTCTCACTTCAAGTGTACTTCCCTGTATCTGCACATAAAGAAAAAAGCGAATAAAATGATTGTAATGGTTAATCTTTAATCAAAAAGTGGTGATGTTTTGTATTCTAAATAATATTTGTTTACATCAACTCAAGAGAAATGTGGTTCCATTGTATTGAAGGAAGTTTTGATGCTGAAAAAAACCAAAGTCATGAAACTGAAATATTCAAAGGCTAGGAAGAGCTATTTTTAAAAATGTATATGCGGTTATTTTATATTTAAGATGCTGTTTTTATGTGATAGCTTAGAGTTAAATAAATCATCACTGAAGTTTCAACTGTAAACAAATATTCTGAAAAATCCGTTTGGAATCGAATCCAACTTATAAAATAATCTCTAGCGGGCAGTGAGCTAGAGATTAAAAATAATCACTTCGATAGCGAATAAAGAAGACTATCTTGTATCCAAGCAACAAAATCTTATAAATATATAATTTATTCACGCACATCATAAATCATTTAGCAACATTCACAGCATGATTAAATGTTATATGTTTTTGCCACACTAATAGCAAAACGTACACATGAAAGTTTATAAAACAAACAAAAATTATTTTTCTCTAATCAATAAATCAGAGAAATTCATAATCAAACCCAAAGAAAAAAAATTTTAAACCAAATTATACCAGTTAACATTTCTATTCTAAATATTTTTAAGTTCTGTTTTTATTTTTATTTCGGTGATAAATCACCAAAATATACGAAATTTGAAAAAAAATGTTTTTGCTTTTAAAAATTAGTTACTCTATTTACTTTTTTTTAGCAATATAAGAATAACTAACTCAATTTGAAAATCCATTTACTTTAAATACAGAAATAGCTCGACATAGAAAAAACTAGACAGTTAATTGAATTTAGTAGACCAACTGAACATAAGTTAAATTTTAGAAAACTGGGTATTCTTTAAAAATAATAAATATGGAGGGGCTTTAATCTCTAGCTCTGAGATATCAAGACCTTGGTTTTGGTTAAGGATTTTGATATAGTTTTCGGCATAAAACTTTTATGAGGACATTGTTTTTAGTTTTGCGCAGCGATGTATATCAAACATAACTCTTTGTTAAAGTTAAAGTACATATTTTTTTTTATCTCTGTTTAGAAATTTATTACAAAAGTAACACGAAACATCAATTCGTCGCCGGAAAATCATAACACATCATAAATTAATATAATTTAGTGAAAAGATGATACACCCAGCAAACTACTCAAAAACCTCTCCATTTAGCGTTTCGAGAAAATATTACAAAATCACAAATTCATATTTCCAAAAATATTGTAAAAATTAAATAAAATCAAACTTTTTTCAAAATTCTAAAAATATTCCAAAAATTATTCCAAAATCAAAGATTAAACTTTTTTCAAAAGTTCTGAAAATATTTTAAAAATTATAACAAAATGAAAAATTGTAACTTTTTTCAAAATTAGAATAAAATCAAATATTTCAACTTTTTCTAAATCATAATATTATTCCAAAAACTCTTAAAAATTGAAACTTTTTCCAAAATTTCAAAAATTATACTAAAATCAAAAATTTAAAATTTTTCAAAATTCTAAAAATATTCCAAAAATTCTTACAAAATCAAAAATTGAATCTTTTTTCAAAATTCTAAATATATATACATTAGACATGACCTAACTTATGAAGTTGTTATTTTCATCCCTCCCACCGACTAATTACACTAGTTTACAAGAAAAATCTCTCGAAATAAAACCCAACTTTTCTTATAGATTTGGACCTCCTGAACACGAATATTATATTCATTTTTTTTTGTTAGCTCTTGTTTTTGAGATATTCACGAAAAACCAATTTTTTTAGTGATCAAAAATGTTGTTTGGGTTTTTGGGTCTCATATTTTACAAAACAAAAAAATTGAATATATGAATGAAACACGTGCATAGGTAATATGCTAACAAACATTTTGAGCTATATTTTGTAAAAATCCATTAAGGATTCTGGAAGTTACAGTTGAAAAAAGTTGAAAAAATACGAAAAATTCACGTTTTTTTAAAAATTTTCCATTTTAAACGCCATAAATTTTGAACAAATAAAGACACTAAATTTTTTAAGTACTGGAGCCTATAGTAGTTTCAATTCCTTTTCTTTTAAGCTAAAGCACACGAGTATTGGTGCAGTTTGCACCAAGTTATTCAAGTTTTTCCAAAGAAAGTCAAAACTCAAAATTTGGAAAAAATAATTTTTTATTTAATTTATTGTGCCACAAATAAGAATTTTAAAAGTTCAGTCGTTCTCAAACATCAGTAAAGAGTTATATTAAAATAGTAAAGTATAATTTCCATTTTTGTTTTCGAAGTTGGGAATTGGATCGATATGAGACGTATATAGAAAAATATAAACAAAATATAATGAATTGTGACGAGAGGCAAAACATCATAATCATCAACTTTTGATAATGTAAATTTTTTGCTATCACCGCCCGCCTTGTGTTACTCCTTACGTTTATGATCATTTTAAGTTTAATTTAAGAAAGCAATTACATACTTCTACTTTTTGATAGTTTTTCGGTTTTCCCAACTTTTGTTTAATTAGCTTAATGAGGTTTCTTTTTAAGTAGATAATTGTCGTATGATTAGTTGCAAGTATAATCTCTTTGAGGATAAATATAATTCCAAACATTTAAGTAAAATATTAATAAAAAAAGAAAAAATATTACAAATATAAATTTTAAATAGTGTGTTGTTTTTAAAAATCAATAAATCATTAGTGATAGCTGCCTTGTAAAGCCACATAAATTGATAGTAAAGTGTAAAGTCAAGTTTATTTATTATTTTATTTGTAGAAGTTACATAATACATACTGCTAAAAGAATCACCCTATTTATAAGAACTGCATATCTTCATTACTAACTGATATTTTCCAACTCCTAAAATAAATCCGAGGTGGGAGGAGCTATATCATGTCAAAAATCTTCACAAAAAAATCCCAATTTCGAGAAAAATCATATACAAAAAAATACAACTTTTGTCAAAAAAGACATTTCATAATCAACTAACTGATATTTTCCAACCCCTAAAATAAGTCCAAAATGGGTGGAGCTAGTACATGTCAAAAAAACTTCACGAAAAAATCCCAATTTCGAGAAAAATCATATACAAATAAAATACAACTTTTGTCAAAAAAAGACATTTCATAATCAACTAACTGATATTTTCTAACTCCTCAAATAAGTCCGAGGTGGGAGGAGCTAGATCATGTCAAAAAACTTCACAAAAAAAATCTCAATTTCGAGAAAAATCATATACAAATAAAATATAACTTTTGTCAAAAAAAGACATTTCATAATCAACTTACTGATATTTTCTAACTTCTAAAATGAGTCCGAGGTGGGGGGAGCTAGATATACCACGAAAACAACTTATATACAAACCAATTATGTTGCAGAATTTAAATTATTCTTATAGTTAAATTTTTTTTCCAAATTTTGAGTTTTGACTTTCTTTGGTAAAACTTGAATAACTTGGTGCAAACTGCACCAATATTCGTATCTTTCAGCTTAAAAGAAAGAAAATTAAAGCTAATATAGGCTCCAAGAAATTAAAAAAAATTAGTGTCTTTATTTGTTCAAAATTTATGGTGTTGAAAATGGAAAATTTTTAGAAAAACGTGAGTTTTTCGTATTTTTGCAACTTTTTTCAACTGTAACTTCCAGAATCCTTAATGGATTTTTACAAAATATAGCTCAAAATGTTTGTTAGCATATTTACTATGCACGTGTTTCATTCATATATTTAATTTGTTTGTTTTGTAAAATATGAGACCCAAAAACCGAAACAACATTTTTGATCACCGAAAATATTGGTTTTTCGTGAATATCTTAAAAAGAAGAGCTAACCAAAAAAATGAATATGATAGTCGTGTTCAGGAGGTCCAATCTATAAGAAAAGTTGGGTTTTATTCAGGGAGACAAAAAAAGTTCTAAATTTGTAAACTAGTGTTATGTTCCTTTTGACTCGAAAATGAAGTGTATGCAGTTTTACTGAAATCGGAAAATAATTACCCACCGCGCAGTGGCGTCGAAGATAAGAAAATTAGCAGAATAATAGGATTTTTTATGTTTATCAGATATAATCATCTTAAAATATAATATATCTCATAATTTCGATTTTTAATTAAAAGCTAATTACTTTACAATTCCAACGAGCCTAAGTATGTAGAAATTGATCTTAGGAAAGCGTTTTTATCGAATTTCTTCTTCTTAAATCCAAAAAAAAAATTTGTGCGAAAATTCAGAAAAAATAAATTTTTATGTTAGATTTAGACTTTGTTTGAGTAACACAAATTTTTATTTTTAGGTAGATTACCAGCAGAATTAACTGGACATAGTAAAGTAGATCGTTTGCCAACCATAGCAACATTTGGTAATATTGAGAAGTTATTAACGGTTCCATAATGCAAAGAACAGAGCAGCTTATCGATTGCGAATGCGATATATGAATGCCTTGAAGAATGGGATCTTACTGATAAAGTCGAAGCCATGTGTTACGACACGACATCAAGTAACGCTGGACCAGAAAAAGGTAGAAAAAAAGATTACTACTACTTGATTCGATTCCCATGTCGTCATCACATACAGGAGATTAAACTACGGGCTGTTTATTATCTCAAATTTGGAAAGACCACAGCACCCGATGTTTATCTGTTCAACAAATTTCAGAAGGCATGGGACGATGGTAAAATTAATCCAACAATGTTCAAAAATGGAATATCGGACAAAAAACTGGGAAACAAAATTCCAAAACACTCGTGAGAAGCTCTAGTAATTTTTTGTCATGAAGAGTTGGAAAAATCACACCCACGCAGCGAATATAAAGAATTGTTGGAAGCTACATTGATTTTTCTTGGCGAAACCATTGAGAATTACAAATTCAAACGCCCAGGTCCGACAAGTCACGCCGTTTGCATTTTTTCGAGATGTTTGCATTTTTCTGATTATGTTGTATGTAAAAATTTGGTTCAAATGCATAGATGGAGCAGCAGCCGCATATCGGGATTTGGATTTCATCAAAACTGACCAAAGAGTTTCAGAAAAAATGTTGAACAAAATTTATGATCTTCTTCACTATTTAACGGAAGCAAATATTGGCTTGGGTTTTTTCGACTCAGAGATTTCGTTTGATGAAGTTTAACAGTGTAGTAATCACAAGTGACATTTCATACGCTCCGTAAAAATAATAATAAAAAAAATAATTATAGGCGCCTAAACTTATTATATCTTCTCTAACTTGTATATAAGACTATCTAGTTTACCTGGAATAAATAGTTCTTGTACAAAATTGTTTAAGAAAGCAGAAAAAGAGTATAAAATGCCTTTCGTAAAAAATGGTGACGACATCACCATCTGTCATCACTGCGGTAATAATATAAATCAACAACAATCATATTTTCAATGTGATTCCTGTAAAACAAACTTCCACCCAAACTGTAAAGGAATTTTTGGTCAACACATAAAAAGATTGGCACAATTGCCTACTTGGCATTGCTCTACGACATGCAAATCGAGTAGTACTACTCCTACATCTTCAGTTGCGGCTAATTCAGTTGTAACTCCTACAGTAATTCCTTCATCTTCAGTTGCAGCTAAAGTAATTGAATCACCTGCAGTGAACTTGTCAGATAAGGCATTAGCTGATATAAATAATAATTTTACAGAAATCAAGAATATGATTCAAGAATTGAAAACATCGCAACACCAAATGTCAAATCAGTTCAATGATATTAAAATATCTCAGCAATTCTTAACCGAGCAATTCGATGAAGTTAAGAAACAAATTGAAATTATTATTACTGAAAATACCAAACTCAAAGATGAAGTCAAAATTTTGAAAGAATCACAAACACATCAAACGTTTAAAATCAATAGGTTTGAGGCGGAATTGGATAAAATAAAACAAAATGATCTATGCAATGACATTATAATTGCTGGACTTCCAACAAAAGAATTTGAACCGAAAACTGTTCTGACAAATATAGTTAATACACTTCAAGTTCAAATTAGTCTGAATGATATAAAAAAGTTTGAAATTATTGACCCCAAGAAATATCCAACATCAGCACAATCAACTTCAAATAATACAGCAAAAAATAATTTCCTTCTTTCAATTCGATTTAAAAACTCTGAAGCAAAAGCTAAACTATTACAAAAAAAGAAAGAAAGGAAAGTTCTGTTTTGTAATCAAATTGGATTTAGTGATGTTTTTAAGGATCAACAATTGTATTTTCGAGATAACTTAACATCTTTTCAACTAAATCTTTTTCGTGAAGCTCGAACTGTCAAAATATCTCACAAATTTAAATATCTGTGGACGAAGAATTCGCAAATTCATCTCCGGAAGGATGACAACACTAAAGTATTTGTCATCAATGACAGCAATGATCTTCAAAAACTTAAAACGGCTCTTCCAGAAAACATCCATTAAGTTCCAAAATTTGAATCATTGTATGTACATAACTAAATTCTTTATTTTAATCATATTGTTCTATATATTTCTATATTCATTCATATTTATATTGCAGATTTATCTCAAATTCCATAAAGTAATACAAAGCTTTCGAAATTTAAAATACTTCATACTTATTATAAATACATTGCAAGCGTTTGCCTCTGAATTAAATTTGTCAAATAAGTGTCTCAAACAAATTTGTGTTTTAACTTGTTCTGCAAAAGTTATAATTTCTATATTAAGATGTTTGACGTAGATTTAAATATCGCTGAAAACTGTTTAAATAACATTGATTACAATTTCCGAATTAATAATGTTAAAGATAGTTCTTCTTTGAATATTGTTTACATAAACACACAAAGTCTCCGTAATAAATTGTATGATGTTGAGCAAGTGCTACAATCGATTCAATGTGATATTCACGTCATTGTCTTGACAGAGACCTGGCTATTAGAGGAAGAAAACAAACTTTTCAACATACTAGACTATCAGGCCTTTCACTCTAATAGAGACAATGGCTATGGTGGTGCTGCAATTTATATTAAACCTAATATGGCCGCAACAGAATTGTTCTCTATATATAATGACTACTACAATTTGTTAGGAGTAAAATTAATCGAATCAAATACAAATATAATAGCTATATATAGATCTCAAAAGAATACTCTGCCTACTTTTTATAACCAGTTACAAGACATACTAACTAAATTTCCTAGAAGTATTGTAATTGGAGACATCAATCTAAATTTATTAAACGAATATGATGATAATATCGGGGAATATAAAGCAATCTTAAATTCTTTTGGATATTCTATATTAAATAAGATTGATGAAAGATACGCAACAAGAGTTTCTAACACGATAAGTACTATAATTGATCACATTTTTACAGATATCTTTAACTTGAAGTATGATTTCACTTTATGTGACACCTCGGTCTCTGATCACAAATTAATTTTACTTAGAGCAAGCAAATTTAAAATTGCAGTTCAAAAATCAGCACCGAAAACGGTCTTAGATTATAAAGACATACTCTCAGATCCATTTTGGGGTAATATAAATAACATTGAAAATTTTGAAATATTAACCACTGAACTGAGAGAAATTGTTGTAAGAAATACCAAAACTATTCCACCAAAATCTAAGACAGCTTCAGCAAATGAATGGATGACTGCGGAAATACAGGATCTGATTAGGATGCGAGAGAAATTCTTTAGTTTAAAACGGAAATTTCCAAATGTTCAATATGTAAGAGATAGACATAAATATTATAGTTCTATAGTAGCAAAAAAAGTTAAAATGTCAAAAAAAAATTATAGTAAACTAATCATTGAGAAGAACATCCATAATACAAAACTATTATGGGATCATTTAAAATCGATTATTTTTAATAAAACCACAAATGCAAAACCAAGTACAATCTTCGTGCAAATTGGAAATGATTTAATTAATGATCCTCTTTTAGTGGCAAACTCTTTTAATAAATTCTTTATTAAAATAACCTCAGACCTTACCAAACATTTAAGAGCTCCTAGCATCTGTGAATTTGATGATATTACTTATAATATATCATATCCTCTCAATTGGACTCCAGTTGATTCTAGGGAAATTTCAACCGTTATTAAGGCGTTGAAGACGGGCGCTGCAACGGGTGTCGACGGTATATCAACAAAGTTTCTGAAATATATCAGTTGTAATATCAGTGAAATCCTAGCAAAGTTAATTAACAGAGTTATGGAAGACGGAATATTTCCTGACATATTAAAAAAATCCAGAGTAGTTCCCGTCTTCAAATCCGGAAATAAACTAGATTTAAATTGTTACCGACCTATTTCAGTCCTGAGTTCTCTTTCTAAAGTGGTGGAGAAAATCTTCTTGAAAAGGTTTGACAAATTTCTGATTGAAAATAATGTTATCTCCAACCGACAATTTGGCTTTTCCTCACACTCAAACACAACAGCAGCATGTCTCAATTTAACTAATTTCATTAGTGTTCAATTCGATCAGAAAAAATATGTGTCTTGCATATTTTTAGATATACGTAAGGCATTTGATTGCGTCCTATTTGATATATTGCTATTTAAACTAAGGAAACTTGCACTTACTGACGCTCAATTAAATTTTTTTAAAATCTATTTAGAAAATAGAACTCAGGCTGTTTTTATTGATGGGAAGATTAGTAGCGAGGAATATGTTGTGTCGGGAGTACCGCAAGGTTCAATCCTAGGCCCTTGTTTATTTAGATTTTATATAAATGACATGAGTCTACTGGAGCTACATGGAATTCTGCATGGAACTATTTGCTGATGATGGAGTTCTGATGTACACAAGTGATTCATTAGAGGATCTATATTTTCAAATGCAAGAAGATTTGAATTTATTGCAAGGGTGGTTTGACAAAAATTTTCTTGTCTTAAACAATGAAAAAACCAAATTCATTGTATTTGAAAATAAAAATTTAGATTCAATTGACGGGAATAATTTGCAAATTTTTTACAATAACTATGTAATAGAAAGAGTTAAAACTATTACATATCTGGGATTAACAATTGACAGCAAGATGAAATGGTCCACGCATATTAAAAACATAAAATCTGCAATCGTTCCATATATTTTTGCAGTTAATCGTACAAAGACCATACTACCGAAGGAATCACTGCTCTTAATTTATAATTCTTATATTATGTCTAGACTTATTTATATGAATCCAATTTGGAGTGGTTGTGCGAGATATATGATTGACGAGCTTATAATATTACAGAAACGCGTTTTAAAATTTATTATGCGAGTTCCAGTTTTATATCCTACAGCTATGTTGTATGAACGGTTTTCGGCTTTTGATATCATAATTAACAGAGAATTATTATTATTAGTTTTTAAGATTATAAATAATATGTTGAAACACAACTTTGTTTTAATTAAGGTAGGTGATTCTCATCACCACAATACGAGGCGACAATCTTATTTTAGAATAGAGTTCTTTTCCACAAACGCTAGCAACAATAACGTAATTTACCGAGGTTTAAATAAGTTTAATTTGTTACCGCAACAAATTAAACATCAAGAAAGCTTTGTATTATTTAAAAAAATGCTTACAAACTATTTAAAAGCTTAACTATTTCATTATAAATTGATATTGATATTAGTATTCAATTACTATTGATTGACTTAATTATATAAATTATAAATTGTTATTGATATTATTATTGCATTCTTATTGTCATTATTAGTATTAGTATTTTATTTTATTCTTCTTTGATATCTTCTTTCTCTTTTTTAAACTTGAAATATTAATTTTCCTATTATTACTGTTTTATTAGTTAAGTATATATATATATATATATATATATATATATATATATATATATATATATATATATATATATATATATATATATATATATATATATATATATATATATATATATATATATATATATATATATATATACATAATGAACTACCAATTTTTGAAAAAATGCCTTCGAAGCATACACATGTATATTATGTCACTGATTATAAAGCCTGGTGCTATTTTTTGATCAAATATTGTATTGCGTCATAACCCTTTGGGTTCGTAGCAGTTCGATACAAAATAGAAAATATATTGTATGTAATATTATAATTGAAAATGTAATTCTAAGCATGTGCTAAATAAAGAAAAAAAAAAAAAAAAAAAAAAAATGGTTCAAAACCTTGAGGTCCCAGCACGAGACATCCCCATCGCACCCCAAACTCGCAAAAAAGATTTTGACGCAGTCAAACATATGCAACTTTTTGCTAATAAGAACATTAGTGATTTTGTCACAGAAAAAACTCAGAGTTATTTTAATCGATTTAGAATTTGTATTGATTTTTTGCTACATGGCCCATCGGAATGAGGATTTCGTCCAAGCCACGTTGTTTTGCCAAAGTTTGCATGTTGTTAATGATACCACCGAACTCGGTATTAAGTTGATGACACGGAATACAACAGCATTCTAACTAAAGACGAGGAAGGTACACAATACACCATTCAGGTGGTCAAAAACTACAGATGCAAATGCCCATCATACAATAAATCTAATTTAATTTATTGATTTCTTTTGGAAAGATGTTGCTTTTGAATGAAAAATTATTATAAATTTAACCATAAAAATTTATTTTTTTCTTTGAAAAAAGATTATTATGAATTAGTGAATTTTCGAATATGTAAGAAGAAAAATTAAGATAAATCGCTTTTCTTAGATCGATTACTACATACTTAGGCTCGTTGGAAGATTAAAGTAATTAGATTTTAATAAAAAAAACCAAAATTATGAGATATATTATGTTTTAAGATAATTATATCTGATAAAAATAAAAAATCCTATTATTCTGCTAATTTTCTTATCTTCGACGCCACTGCGCGGTGGGTAATTATTTTCCGATTTCAATAAAACTTGATATAGTTCATTTCGAGTCAAATGGAACATAATTAGCCGGTGGGAGCGAAGAAAAAGATGGTTTGAAAATTGTTCATACATATCTGGTCATGCCTAATATACATATATATAAATATATATATATATATATATATATATATATATATATATATATATATATATATATATATATATATATATATATATATATATATATATATATATATATATATATATATATATATATATGTATATATATATATATATATATATATATATATATATATATATATATATATATATATATATACATGGGACGATCCACGTCAAACTGGCCACCGCTGCGACCAAAAGTAATAGTACTTGTTAGTAATTAGTTTCCCCGTTCGATGCTAAAAAGTTTCGGAATAAACGATCCATTTTGAAGGCGCCATTTTGAAAAATTCTTAAACGCCACGTTTCATTGCAAAGAGAAAATTATAACAAAAATTTTGAGCCATCACACGTTTTTTTAAACCTCTCCAAATTTTGGTCGCAGCGGTAGTCAGGTGAAAGAAGTCAAATTTTACAAAATTTGATCAAAAAAAGACGCCATTTTGAATCGGCCATTTTGAATAACTATCGTAATCATTTGAGAAATCCATATTTCAACTATTTGAAACTTATAACATAATATTTATGCCGTAGAATTGTAAAATAAGCACTTTTGACTGAAAAAACGCAAATTTGGTAAAATTGGCGCCATTTTGTAGCCGCCATGATGAAAATTTTTGTACTAATCATATCAATTTTTAAAGACAGTGCTTCTGCAATCATTTTAAAATTAACAATCAATTTTTTAAAAGTAATAGTACTTGTTAGTAATTAGTTTCCCCGTTCGATGCTAAAAAATTTCGGAATAAACGCTCCATTTTGAAGGCGCCATTTTGAAAATTTTTGAAACGTTACGTTTCATTGCAAAGAGAAAATTATAACAAAAATTTTGAGCCATCACACGTTTTTTTAAACCTCTCCAAATTTTGGTCGCAGCGGTGGCCCGTTTGACGTGGATCGTCCCATATATATATATATATATATATATATATATATATATATATATATATATATATATATATATATATATATATATATATATATATATATATATATATATATATATATATATATATCAGTGGCGGATTATCATACAAGTTTTAAGGCAACCGCACCAGGGCCCCGCGATTCAGGGGCCCCAAGCATAAGCAAAAAAGAAACTAAAACCAGACAAGTTTGAAATATATTTATCATTAAAATTACATTTTTTCTGTATTTAAGTGTTTATAATTTCATCGAATTTAATTTCGTCCAAAATTTCATTGTCAATAGAAAGAATGGATAAATCGTTCAGACGATCATTACTCATAGTATTACGCAAATAACTTTTGATTAACTTCAGTTTTGAAAATGATCGTTCGCCTATAACATTATCGACAAACATGCATAAAAACATTCGTAATAAAATATCGATATTCGGAAAACTGGTGGAAAGATTATTATTGAACATTGTTTTGTACATCGATTCATAATTTAAATTATCAAATGTGAAACAATTTTTGGCAAATTGACATTCGTCAATCAATTGATTTGCATTGAGATCTTTTGGGTATTTTGCGGTTATCGTTCTGCAAGAATTAGCAATCTCTTCATCACTCATTAAATTCAGATGCATCAAAAACGATAGTACTCGTTTGAAATACTTGAAATCGTACTTGAAATCAGTTTTACTTTTAGCGGCACCAAAGTCATTGTAGACCTGTGTTATCATTGAACATTGTTTTGTACATCGATTCATAATTTAAATTATCAAATGTGAAATAATTTTGGCAAATTGACATTCGTCAATCAATTGATTTGCATTGAGATCTTTTGTGTATTTTGCGGTTATTGCTTTGCAAGAATTAGCAATCTCTTCATCACTCATCAAATTTAAATGTATTGAAAATGAGTACTGGCTATCTAGATCTTCATAATCTTTAGCACGCTCTCTCAGATTGAAAAGAAAAGCCTTTATAATTGGACAACGATTTTTCAAGGTGGTCTTTTTGTTCCTCTAGACAAAGTGTTTGTGACGTTGAGCAAGTTTGAATATTATTTGCGGTTTGAATATTAGATGAAACAGAATTTAAAAGCTGACAGGCATCATAAAAAATTTTGTTGTAATCTTTATTTTCCAAATCTGTAACTATTGAATCAAACAGTTTTTTGTCACCGAGACAGTTAAATTAGATTTTTATAATGCTCGATTCACAAAATTAAACTTGGTTAGTACACTTTTCCAGAGGACAAGCATCAAAATATTTTCGAATTGACATAGTTTTTTTATCAAACCTGTTACCACCGCTTTGTTATCATCACTGAAGCTTTCCTCATGTAGGAAAGATTTTAAAACATGCAACACTTTTAAATAACAAGAATGTAAAACGTGAACTGATTCGTATCTAGCTGACCATCTCGTTCCAGTTGCTCTCTTTAACATGTATTCGCTATTTTCGGTTAATTGTTCTTGTAATCGATTCCATCGAAAAGGGGAATATACGAAAAATCCATAAAGTTTTTCAACCATATCAAAAAACTTAGTTGCAGCAGTATTGCTAGAAACACTATATTTACCGACTAAATTGAATGAATGAGCAGAGCAAGGGACAAAAATTACTGTTTTATTTGTTTGACGAATCAATCTTTGTAGGCCACCATAAATACCTGCAATATTGTAAGCGTTGTCATATGACTGGCCTCTACAATTATCAATGTTTATTTCGTTTTCAATGTGGAATTTCATAATGATGTCAAAAAGATAATTCGATGTATGACCTTCGATTTCAATAAATGAAATAAATCGTTCACAAATGGTATTACTTTTAACATATCGAACACAAAAAGACAACTGGTCTGGATGGGTCACATCCTGAGTGGAATCGACACTAAACGAATAATACCGAGATTCTATAATTTCCGAAACAATGTGATTTTTAACATGTTTTGCCATGATAGAGATGAATTCTTCACAAATTGTGCTTGAAAGATACGATACTTTTCCTAAAAATATTCCGAATAATAAAAAAAAATCATTTGTCAATGTTACATGAAAAGAGTGTACCTTTTAGTTTAATTTTTGTTGCATTTGTGAGTTTTCTATAAAAATGAAACTCAGTGAATTTTCGACCATATTTTCTAGCATTTTTCATTGCATCTATTACTAAGTTTACACCAGTATCTAATTTGCTACGTATCAAATTTGCTATCATACTTTTTAAATTTGATACGATGATGTAAACTTTTATTAATTATGTATGACATATTAATTTTTAGCGCGTCCTTTTCATTGTTAATTTTTTGGTTAGGAACAAATAATTTTCATATATATTTTTTATAAAAAACTGAAAATATTTATTATATTAATGCTAATATTTATTTTACTTTTAATTTCAGCAAAAATATCACATAAAACATAAATATATATTTATAAAATAAGTTGATTTATTTTTATTTTAAATGTC
The DNA here is from genome assembly GCA_963693315.1 of Diogma glabrata. NCBI lineage: Eukaryota > Metazoa > Arthropoda > Insecta > Diptera > Cylindrotomidae > Diogma > Diogma glabrata. The sequence goes on from OY856188.1 coordinate 54,451,085, forward strand.
ATACCTAATTTTAGTGTTCACACCGTAAAAATAATACATATTTGCTACGTACCTAATTTGATACGTAGCAAATCATCCTACCAAATATTTGGTACGTACTTTTTTGATAACTGTTTACATCGACCATAGTCGACCTAATAAGTATAGTATGTACCTATTAGATCCTGGTGTAAACTTAGTATATGTTTTGACACGCAATGGCACCTAAGAAACTAACTGTATAATAGTACTTTATTGTTGAGATGTTTAATGAACTAGTTTATTTTCGATCAAAAGTTTACAATGCGAGCGAGCAATGAGCATTGCAAATTTGTGAGAAAATAAAATTCATTAAACACGAAAGCAATACGACGTTTTACTTTTCCGATAGAGAACATGTTTTAATTTAAAAATAAAATTCATTGATAAAATAAATAAAACGAATGAAGAGGACATCTATATAGTAAATGAGGACAAAGGACCTTGCTCCAAAGGAGGACAGTCCCACCGAAAAGAGGACACAAAATAATCTATGGGCTGATCACTATACAAAACTAATCGATCAAATTTCAAAGGAATCGATCCAGGGGGTCAATTCTAACTTGATGAGGTGACTCAGTCATATGATTGTTAAAAAAATCCAACTCAAAGAGAGTCACTCATTTATTCGAACTCAAAATTCTATGTTTTGCGATTCTAATAGCGTTTTCGATTCTACAAAAAAATGTGACTTTTTTTGCATTTTTTTTTCAGGTCACATTTTTTCTGTTCGATTCTCGAAAAAATATTGACCGGGAAAAATTTGCGTTTTCTTTTCTCGATTTGGATGCAAGTTTCAAACTTTTTGAGGGCAATTATATTGCATTTTTTGACTTTTTCTCAAGAGACGGTGCAAGAATGTTGCCTTGTTTAATATATAAATATATTATAAAAATTAAGAAAAAACATATTTTTAATGATGTATTTTTCTTAAATAAAAATAATTAAATAGTGTAAAAATAATAATATACATTAAAAAATTGAATTCCTTTATTTTGTTAAACAAATTTGACAGATCTAAAAAATGTGAATTTTATCTGTTCGATTCTCAAGTATTTTAAGGGCAAAACTGAAAAAATAAATGCAAAACTACAAAAGAAAATGCAAAACTAAAAAAGTTTTGCCCGCTCTCAGGTCAAAACTTAAATCGAGAATCGAAAACGCTATAAGTCAAAAAGTGAGTGACTTCAAATCAATTTTCATAGAATAACTGTTTGACATTTACAGAATTTTATTACTAGGCGCGTTCCATTGAAAATCAAACTTACTCAAATTTGCTTTGATCTACTCTACCTCGAACAAGTTGTGTAGTTGAAAAGCAGTTTATTTTTCGATTTTTTTAAGATTGTTTATAAACTTGTTTTGATATTTTTAATAATAAAAGGTACCACTCAGATCTAAACAACAGTCCAAAATAAAATTTTTTGAGAATAATGAAATTTTGTGGCTATATTTGAAAATTTCCCCAATTTTCGGCGTTCCATTGGTGATTTACACAAAAGCTGCTTTGAGCAGCTATTTCGTTCCAAAGGAACGCATGTACTGTCAATTTTATGTAAATTTGTGTTTGTTTATGGTACATAATTTAAACTTTCATAAAAAATAGATATTCTTATTAGGCACCAAATAAGAGAAAATCATAGAAATTTTGTTCGGTAAGTTAAAATACATTTGTTTCTCGATTTAAAATGAACATAAACGTTCTGCGATTTTTATTTTAGAAATAAAATACGAAAAAGACGTAGGAAAATTAGGGAGCGTAAATATAAGAAATGCAGTAAATTTTCTAATAGTAGGCAGGAGATTTCGGGACCAAATTGCTTCTCAATTTTAATGATTATTTTGTACATTTCAATATATCGTTTTTCACAGCTGCAAATTGTTTTTGCATTCGGCATTTCAAGTCTTTCGTTTTTGCGGCAGGCTCGATGGTTTTCGAATGATATTTATCGCAGAGGAGGTAGCATCTTCAGTTTTTACTCCCAGTTCTTCTGTAAAATCATCTCCCTCCACGACATCGTATGTGATAATGCCTATCTTCTTGCTCTCAACTTCATCTAGTTCTAGAATAGTATATCATTGCTCTTCAAGTTTACCTTTTCCATCCTCTGCAGATGAAAATTGGTTTCAAAGCCAACTCCAAATGTTCCTCCCAAATCAATTTAATTTCTAAATAATCAATCAAGCAATCTTTTGGCTGTTTGTGGGCGTTTTACCTGACTTTTTTTTAAATTTATCATTCGACATTTTTGATAAATAACGGTAGTCACAGCTTTTTTTTAATGACTTTTTTGACATTTCAAATGAGTTTGAAAAAAGTCATATGACTCAGACAGAATCGAGATTTGTGACTTCATTTTCGAAATTTCGAGATTCAAGTCAAATGACTTGAAGTCATCAAGTTAGAATTGACCCTCAGTACTTAAGGAGATTACCTATTTTGAACAAACGAACATTTACATTTTTATTTATATACAAGAAGATAGAAGAAGATAGATAGAAGAATATTTATTGAAATTCTATTAAAAGTTTATTGCAACACTAATCTTTATAAAATTGTTTGTGTGTTTTTTTACTGAAAATAATAATTAAAAGTATTCTTTTTACTAATTGAAATAAAACAAATCTGACTAAAGTCTAATTTAAATATTTTGTTTATATTTATTTCAATAACTTTTCTAAAAAAAGTGTTTTAGTTATTCTATTTTCTAGAGTATCGGTACTACACCGGTAACGTGAGAAACTTTGTCAGTATTGGCAAAACGGAAATTTTGGAAGCGCTACTCTCGATGTAAATATGTTATTGATTACATTCATTTTGAAAAGTTATCGTTCAGCTGGGAACGGTAACGGTAACAGTATTGACATCGAGCCTAATTTCATAGAAATAACAAAAATAATCAAAAATCTTTACAAACAATCTTTACAACAATCCTTACAACAATCGAATCAACGCTTGAAAACCGCCACTAATTCCGGCCATATTGTTTGCGTTGTCATATGACTGTCTCTGCAATTTTGTATGTCAATTTTGTTTTCTTCGAGGAATTTTTAAACGATGCCAAAAAGATACTCTTATGTTTGACCCTCAATTGGAATAGAAGCAACTAATCGTTCATTGATGTTACCATCTTTTATATATCGAATGCAAAAAGCCAATTAATCCGAATGACTTACATCCAGAGTGGAGTCAACACTAATCGAATAATAAACTGCGTCAATGACGTCGGCTGCAATACGATTTTTGATTTCTTGCCCCATGGTGGTAATAAATTCGTCACATATTGTGCTTGAGAGGTACGACGTTCTTCATAAAAATATCCCAATAACAATCACTTTTATCATTTCATTAAGTTTGCTTCAGATTTCGCATACCTTTTCCTTTGTTGCCAAATTTATCACTATGCTCTTTTAAGAAAGGATCAAATTTAGCCAAAAGTTTAAGAGCTCCAAGAAAGTTGCCATTGTGATTCGAGCCCAGAGTTTCATCAATCTCGTAAGTTCGGAATTAAAACTTTTGTTTTTAATTTATTTTCTTTATAAATTATATATCTTTATTTAAAATATTCGAATAGATTATTGCTTTTAGATTGCAAAATAGAGAAATCGAAAATTTTATTTGGAATTATTTATTTGAGAATCTGAGAAAACAATAGAACCCATAGTTAAAAACTGCTGCAAGAGTATCGTTTGGACTAGAGATTTCATGATGCACATTGTATATACTCTATTTCAGAGATTTTTTAAGGGTGTAATTGTTATCGTTTTTCGCAGTTCATATTTCAGACATGCAGTTTTAACTCATCAAAAAATCAGTTCTGTTTTTTAGCCATCAAAAATGAATTTTTGAAAATACTTTAATTTACTAGGGTTTTTTCGAAGCTGATGACCGTTTTATTTAGTAATCAATTTTGGAAAATGAGGATAAAGGGCCCCCAAAAATTTACCCGCACCAGGGCCCCCTGAACTCTTAATCCGCCACTGATATATATATATATATATATATATATATATATATATATATATATATATATATATATATATATATATATATCCCAGCTAGCACAATAGGTAGATTTTAGCTTAAATATAGTTTGATATTATCTGTACAAAATTTTAGTGAACATTCTCATTTAACCTAAATTTATGTATAATAAAAGGTTAAATTTAACCTAAGTGTCGTACTTTTTCCATAAAAATATTGGTTAAATTTTCATGTAATTTTATGTAATATGCTGGCTAATATGTAATTAAGTTTAACTATAATTTAACCAAATTTTAAGTTAAATAAGTGCAAATGTTATGTTATATTTTAGCTAATTATTAGTTAAATTTAACTTGTTTGTTACACATGCAAACCACAAAATGTATGCTCCGAAATTCTCCCCTAATGATCACATAAGTTTACTTTATAGTATACTACAAACTTTTATTATATTTTCAATAATTAATGTTTTTTATCGAATACCGAAAAGAAAATTGAAAATTAAAGTATTCAGTTTAAAAAAAAAATAAATATTTAATTGTATTTTTAAGGGTTGTTCTCATTATTTTTTCCTATTTTTGTTTTATGTATAAACAAGATCGAACCTTTCTTTATACATGAACATTTAAATCCATTCAAAAATACGCTCCAAAGTATGCATAAAAATGTTTATTTGAAGTCGGTTTAGAAATTGTCATAAAAACCTATTTTGTCCTTAAATGCATTAGTTTGGGAGATAGATAATAGATAGATAATATCGTATCCATAATTCCTAGCCATAAAATTATTTACCTGTTATTTAAGTTAAATTTTGTCAGGTGTTTCATGAAATAACTTAAATTTATCCTAAATTTTTTCACGTATTTTATTTAATACATGTAAATTATCTAGCTATTAAGTGGAAAATTGATCATATAATTCTTATCTAGAATACATTTAATAGCTACAATATCTTAATTTGGCAGAGTAAATTCATGTATATTTCATGTAACAGCTAAATACAAAACTAAGCAAGTGCAAATTATATGTAATTTTAATGTACCAAAGTCAGATATTGTAGTTATTACATGTTTTTTTCATGAGAACTACATGTAATTGAACCATCCATTTTTCTTTAACCTTATTTTACTATCGGGCTGTCATTCTACCATAAAAAAGCTAAAAAATAATATTATAAGAAACAAAATTTTTTAAAAATGCTTGAAAAAGCACCTTATTCTTGTTTCCTGAGTTTTATTATTTTTTACTATATGTATACGTATTTCAAAAGCTAAATTGTAAAGTAAGATACATTCCATATTTCCATTATATACCGGTGGTTTAATAAAAAACCAATTTTAAAAAATTTATAATCTAACTACAGAAAAATATAAAGCAAAATGAATAAATCTAATAAAACAATCAAACCATTAGAGAAAATTACAAAAAATAAAAATGAATTTGACAAAAGAAGAACCGAAATAACAACAGTTTTATTGTGTGTCCGTGATGTGTAAGGTGTGTGTCCGTGGTGTGTGCTATAAACCAAAAATCAAAACTGAGCCAAATGAGAAACCAGGTATTTATAAAATATCCTACAACGACTGTGAAAAATTTTATGTAGGTCTTTCTCAACGCAAAATAGGACAACGCTAGAAAGAACACCTTACAGAAATAAAATACAAAAGGGCTGAGAATTCTAGCGTTGCCGCTCATATGCCACTCAACAACAGGTCACCATCAAATTTAGAGCTTATAAAAGAGATTAATAATCTAAAACACCTAGAAGCGTACGAATTTTTTTTCATTGAAAAACAAAATCAATTAAACCCCGGTATCCTGATGAACAATAAAGAAGGAAACATAAAATCTAATTTATTTAACCTAATAATTAAAAGACCGCCGAACAACATATCGTCGCTTTAATAATGATACAACGTATTCGCAAAAGTGTAGTTTCGAGATAATTGGGTTTAAAGATTTTTCGATTTTCTGATTTTCGTAGATTCGGCAGCACTATTGAATGAATAAATATATTGGGAAAAAAATTTCTATCAATTACTCTTGATTAATTTCCCCACAGCATATTAAAATTTCACATTGGTACCTGCTGGCTTTTCTACCTAAAAAGAGGTGAAAAGTCAATCAGGTACCTTATACGTTATTTCATATTTCTCAATTACGATTAAGCCTAAAACTGATTATTATTGAAATAACGCATGATATTCTTACAATTTTTTATTTATATGAACCGGCCCATCATATAGTCACGAATGATGCTTATACAAAATTTTATATTTACCATTTCGTGTGGCGATCGTAATGTATGTAAAATATACGACACTGATTTTGCCCAAGTTATTATTCTGTAGGAATTGGAATATCGTACATGCATTTACGCTGTTTCAATATTTAACCAAATTCAAATTTGCATGTACGTTAATTATCAATATATTAATTTTCACCCCCAGTTATAAAATAATTGGAAAATGTTAAAACGCCACTCTATAGAGATCCTTATGAGGAAAGCAGGTCACCCATTATATAATAACAACGTATAAATGGCATACGTTATTTCATTATTAAAGCGACGATATAATAAATAAATCACCTAAACTATATTTATGACTGAAGGATATCCACCCATTTGGGACACCCCATAAAACTGTTATTATTTAGGTTCACTTCTTTTGTCAATTCATTTTTATTTTTTTAATTTTTTTTAATTTTCTCTAATGGTTTAATTATTTTAATGTTTTATTAGATCCGTTCTTTTTGCTTTATATTTTTCAGTAGTTAGATTTTTAATTTTTTGAAATGGGGTTTTATTAAACCACCGATATGTATATAATGGAATGTATCTTACTTTAAAATTTATTTTTTATATACTTCAGGTGATGAAAGCATAGCTTTCGAAATTCGTAAATAATAAAAAATAAAAAAGAATAAAACAAGAATAGTAAACAAGAATAATAAATAAATGTTGAATTCCTCAATAAACTGTTTTAAAAGCTCCTCTAAAGATGATTCATTTCAAACTGAGTCACGATAAATGTGATATTTTTAATTTAATATTCTTTAAAAAAAAATATAACAACGCTGTTAATGAAATTTTGTTTTGCAAAGCCCATTGCCTTAGTTCGTTCAACAGATCTATTTTAGTTTGAGCGTTATGCTCATATTCCAGGTGTTCGCGCATCAATTTCTCAGCAATATCTGCTTCTGATAATAAAAATTCAGCAGTTTCACCAACTTGGGATGTACAATCATCTGGCATATCATCGTCACACTCTACATTTTCATCACAAGTAACACTAACCGGGATGGTATTTTCGATCATAGCATTTTCTGCTGGCAAATTATTTTCAAAAATGGCATTCAGTTGTTGTGGTGGTGGCCGATCCATTTCTTCATCCCTTGACACATTTGATGCATCAAATCGTGCTTCGAATTCGGCCGCTCTCTTCTGCCGCATTATGTAGTATCGACCGTTTTTCTTAACTTTCTTTTTCAGCGGCATTTTTACTATTTAAAACGACGTTAGTGAGAGAAATATATAATAAAGACTGTATCCGAGCGATTTGATCAATATACTGCGCACTAATAATAATTGTCATCGGAAAACGAGATTTGCTATAAATCTTTATGGATATTATGGATTTTATAAACACATATACTTATTATATGTATTATATGAAAAAGACAGCAAAAATTTAGTTAGCATTCGTTCACTAAACCAAATTAAATGCAATATTACATGTAAACCTCGACCTATTTAACTTAACAGCAGCCTGACAATTTTTTTTAAGTTTCAATGTTCCGTAGTTATGTTAATTTTAGGCTATTTAACTTATTTCATTAAATAACTGTTGCAATGTCAGCTAAATTACCACTAGCTAAACAACAGGTAATAAGTTAAATACATGTATTAGATACACTTTTGTAACTTAAATTGTCACTTAATACATGAAATACATGTACTATCTGTATTACATGATTTTTTTTACTTAAACTTGTATACTTAATATGTTAAATTTACCTATTAACTTATTTTTTAACACCAAAAACATATTAACTATAATTTTCGACTAGAAATACATGTACACTAATTAGCTGAAACAGTCATCTATTACCTTTTTCCACATATTTAACCAAACTTTTACTTAAATTTAACCAAATCCCGAAATGGTTCACCTAAATTTCTCTAAGTGTGCTGGCTGGGATATATATATATATATATATATATATATATATATATATATATATATATATATATATATATATATATATATATATATATATACATTATACATATAAACTTCACAAATTCAAAACTTTTTTTTTTTTTTTTTTTTTTTTTTTTTTATTTTAGATGACACGGCTTAGACGTTTCCATCCATACGCCATTTTTTAAAAACTGAGAGTCGAAAGCTCTGCTGTTAATCTTTCAGTTTTAAATTGATATACCAGATTCCTTTAAAAAATGTATGAGGCTTTTTATTTCTTCACTTTTATTTTCTTTCAGAATGTCCTTTAGATTTTTATTTTGAAGGATAGGATAGTTTTTTCGCCAATTATCATATTTTTTGCATTTATTTATTATGTGTTCATTGTTTTCGATTACATTGCATGTTTCACAAACTGGGTTAGTCTCTCTTTTAATTAGAAATTTGTAATATTTGTTGTAAGAGTGGTCAGTACGTAATCGGTTAATAATTTTAATATCTCTATTGCTCAAATGTTTGTTTTCATACCATCTTGTTTTTGGAGGGTAGTTATTATTTATGTATCTATTAAATGTTCCCTTATTTAAATTTTCTTCACTGTATGTTTGAAACCATTTTTCATCTATTTTATTTTTTATTAATATCATACAGTCTTCAATTGGTATTAAATTTTCGAAACTAGATATTTGATCCGTAGTTGTCATTTTTTTAGCAAAAATGTCAGCTTTTTCATTTCCAAATATTCCAATATGACTAGGTATCCACATTATTACCAGTTTAACTTCATTATTATTAGAGAGGATCTTTAACAACTTATTTTCATAATATTTTGAGTTGTGATTATTTAAAGTATATATTATAGAATTACATGCGCTGAGAGAGTCTGTGAATACAATATTTTTGTTAAAATTGTTTAAAATCATGAATTCTGTAGCTTCAGTTATTGCAATCAACTCAATTGTTTTAATGCTGACTTCTTGGAGTAATCTAGCACCCATTTCCATATTATTCTTAGGGAAGAAAATGCCAAATCCGCATTTATTCTCAACTTTGGAACCATCAGTGTAAATTTGTTCATAATCCCCATAATTAATTACTATTTCCTGATTTATGTATGCTTTTATTTCATTAGATGAATAACAATTGTTCATTTTTTGTTTTTTAATAAATATGTTTGTATTTACTATGATATTATTAGAGATATATTCCTCATAGTTTTCAATAGCCACTTTATTTAGAAAGGGATATTGTTGCAATAAAGTTTGAAAGTGGCATATACCACTTCTAATGTCTTTTCCAATTTTTTGGTTTTTACTTAATTTTCTCGCCATATATTTTAAAGTTTTTTCTAATATATCTAATTGAACACATTTTTCTCCAGACTCTGCTAATATCGCAGGGATAGGAGTTGTTTTACAAAAACCCATGCAAGTTCGTATTTCATTATTTTTAATAGTTTGTAATGTGTTTATTATTTCTTTAGTATGTTTATGGGTAATTTCATAAGCATAACTAATCCTAGACTTAATGAGAGATTTAAATATGTTCAGCATAACTCCTGAATGAGCTCCTCCAAACTTGTATGATATAGATTTTAAAAAGTTTAAGTTTGACTGAATATCTTTTTTTTTTTCCTTGTAATGACCAGATAATGCGAGGCAGTTACTGATTGTAACTCCTAAAATTTTCATATTATTACAATACAGAACACTTGTTCCATTTATTGTTATATCTGCGATTGGAGTACGTTTACAGAACATTTTCATTATTTGAGTTTTAGCTAAATTAATTTGAAGATTTTTTTCGCTTAGCATAATTATAAATCTGCTAATCAATTGTTCTGTTTTGATTTTTAGTTCATCTTCAGATTTTTCTGCGATTAGAAAGGTGAAGTCATCCGCAAACTGAAATATTTGAACTGTTTCTGATTGAATACTATGTATATATTTAGTATATATATTGAAAAAGATGGGGCTAAGAGAGCTTCCTTGTGGTAGTCCATTGTTTGTTACGTTTGAAATTTCATTACTTTCTACTTTAAGAATCACTTTCCTATTTGTTAGCTAAATCCAATTAATAATATTCTTATCAAAATTCTCATTTTCAAGATCTTTTAATAATTTATTTTTATTCACTCGATCAAAAGCTTTAGTTAAATCAAATGTTATTAGGTTCATTTTAAATTTTCTGTTCTTGTAATTATTAATTTGAGTAAAAAGTTCAACAAGATAATCATGAGTGCTGCAACCTTTTTTAAAACCAAATTGATTGTTCATAAGCAATTTATTTATAATTAAATGTTTTTCTAGCCGTGATTGTATCATTTTATTCATAATTTTTGAATGTACTGACAAAAGGGAAATCGGCCTATAATGATCTATATCTTTCCCATTCTTATTAGGTTTTTTAATTGGTTTTATTACTGCAATTTTCCATTTCTCAGGGTAGTAAAAGGTATACCAAATGCTATTGAAGTATTCAGTAAGCTTGATTTTATGATTTATATTAAGATCTTTCCATAATTTGTAGCTTATTTTATCATTCCCAGGTGCCGTTGGAGAACTATTTTTAATAATTTCCTGCACTTCTTTTAATGAAAACTCATCTAAGAATCTTTGAAGTTCATTTGAATCAAACGGAAGATGTAGTTGTTCAATTGTGTTTGGAAAATTGAAATTTAAGAAATTTCGAGCAGCGTTTGTATCATTCATTATAGTAAATTTATCATTGTTTCTTTTATAAAGTTTATTAACTTTATCCCATATCGTTTTTGTATTTTGATTCTGGTTGATTTCGTCTAAATATTTATTCCAATTTTCTTTTTTCGATCTTTTAATTTCTATTTTAAGTTTCCCAATTGCTCTTTTCAACTCAATGGCTGTAAAAAAGTCTTGTTTGATTAGAAATATTTTTTCTTTTTCTTTTTTTATTTTCCATAGTCTGGGAATTTTGAAATTCCACCAAGGTTTTGGTTTATGTCTAGGATCAATTTCTATTGAAATAGTATTATTTAAAATTGTTTCTTCCATAAAAAACTCATAATCCTCGATTCCAAAGGAATGTTGTGGATTAAAGTTATTTATTGTTTCAGTAATTTTTTTCCAATTTACTTTCTTAACCTCTTTTCTCTTTTCAATTTGTTCTTGTATTTCTATGATAATTGGATAATGATCAGATCCTACACTTTCGTGTACACACTCCCTTGACATTATTGGACATATATCAGGTGATGATAATGATATATCAACTGCGTATGTTAAGTGGTTCCTTTCATCTCGTCGTGTATGTTTACCATTATTAAGTAATACAAACTCTGAAGATGTTATTACATCAGCTAGTTTATTTCCTAAAGTGTCACTTCTACCATTTTCTTCCCATAAAGTATGATGAGCATTTATATCACCAGCAATGATTGTTCTTTTTTGGTTTTTATAATGCTCTAATAATTTTTCAAGGTCTTCCTTAACTTGTGCAGGATTTCTGTTTGAATTGTTATAAATGGTTACAAGGTTCATTTTCTTGTTTTTGTATTGAATTTCTATTTCCATTACCTCTATTCGGTTTAAATTTAGATTTAAGTTAATTTTATTTACAGAAATTTCGTTTTTGATCAAAAATCCCACTCCACCATAACCATCAGGCCTTTTTGTATCATAAATTTTATAATTACCGAAGTTTAAAGTTACCGAATTTTTTGACCAGGTTTCACATAAAATTGCTACATCTATTTCTTTGTCCAACATAAATTTTTCTAATAGTAGTTTGTTACTATAGATGCTTCTGATATTTATTTGCAATATTTTAAAATTATTATGAGACATGTTAAATTAAGTTTTTAATTTAGAATTGCAGAATGGGTTTTATGTTATTTAATAATTAGTAAATTCCTGGATTATATCCGGATTTTTGCGATATATTTCCAGCAATTTAATAATTTGAATATCATTATCTTGGTTATCATCACTGAACATCTTAGAGATTAATTGTGCTGTTAATTGAATTAAAATATCTTTTTTTCTTATAACTTCTTTTATTTCATTAAATTTGTTTGCTTCAAGCCTTTCTCTCGGATTAATCGGATTTTGTAAAGGTTGTTCAGTTTCTGTTGTTAAAGCTTTGGCAAAATTCATTTTCGGAAATTCCTCTTGGTTTAGCTTGAAATTCATATCTCTCCTACTTGTAAAAATTGTTTTTTTAGCCTCAGTATACGATTTTTTTTCTTTCACCTTTACTTTTTGTATTTCTATTTCAGTTTTTTTATAAGAACAATCTTTAGAATTAGTTATGTGCCCTTCATTACACAGATTGCATTTATTTATTTTACTGCATAAGTGCTGTTCTTCAATAAGCTCAGAACAAAGTCTGCATTTTTGTTGATTTTTACAATATTTTTTAAAATGACCATATCTTAAGCAATTATTGCAAAAAAAAGGTTTAGGAATAAAATATTGAGTTCTTATAGAAGTGTTAAATAATCTCACTTTTGAGGGTAAGTAGTTTGCTCTGAAAGAAATTTTGATAATTTCAGTATTTTCTTCTAATTTTCTTTCAAAGTTCCATCTTTTCAATCTCTCTACTCCAATAATATCTACCGCTTTATCCACTTCCAGCGATGAACGAATCTCTTCTGTCGTTATTTCTTCAGGAACATTTCTTATTATGCCAATGGTTTTGACATAGGCTTCAGGAATTCTGAATTCATAATTTAATTCTTCATTTCTTATTACTTTATTAGCATCAGAAATGTCCTTAAACATTATTTTGGCCTTATTCTTTCCAATTCTAAATATATTTTCTATATTTTTAATATTAATGTTAGCCATTTCCTTACCAAGTCTTATTATATTTATATTTTCTTTGTGAGCTAGGACATAGTAAGGACCTTTATCTCTGGTTGTATAGTACTTGATGCTATTGTTATTTGAAGTTTTTTGTTGGCTAATGACTTCAATTTTTGAGTCCATCTCAGTAGATATTTTTTTAATTATATTTAGGGAAGTATCCTTATCTTCCATCTCGATGCTACTATCTGAAGTTTCTTTATCCTCGTTCAAACTGTACTTTTCAAAACTCACTATCGTATCATTCTTTTTTTTCTTAATTTCTTTCCTCTGTATCTTTTCCATTTTTTTAGAGCTAACATTTAATTTTCTTTTAATATTTGGATTGCTGATTATTTGAGTTTCTTGTATGTTCAAGACTTCTGTATGATTACTGGCGTCGGCATGGCCGACGCCATTTAGTATTTTACTAATGATTATAGCTTGTATTTCTTTTTTTGTCGATTAAAATGTCGAATGATAACAATTTAATGTTAAATTATAATTTAAAAAAAAAAAACGATGTTAAAATGATAATATTCTTAATTTAAAAATTTTAATTTTAATAGAAAATATATAGAGAAACAAAATTTAAAATTACTGCTAAACGCTACGGTTACTATTTTTGAAACAAAATCAAAAATTAAAACTTTTTCCAAAATTCTAAAAATATGTATAGCAAAAATTATTACAAAATCAAAAATACAAACTTTTTCAAAATAAAAATATTTCAAAAACTATAACAAATTCAAAAATCTTCATGTCATATTTACGTCATGCAAACAGCTAAATTTTTGGCTAAGAAAATAAATGAATTGGCTAAGAAAATAAATAAAATCATTTTTTTGACATGCTTGACAATATTTTTTTGACCAACTTATAATGCAATAAAGTTGTCAATAATAATAAGATCATGTTCAATACATTTCATTTCATACAAATAACTAATTTTATTATTTTCTAAAAAAATAAATGAAAATCATTCTTTTGACACACTTGACAACATTTTTTTGACAAACTTATAATGCAATAATCTAGTTTTTGGTCTCACATACCAATCCCGACGATCAAGATTTCTTCAAATTCAATGTTTCTATTCGTAATCGATTTTTTGGACACACTTCCGGAATAGCTATCAAACACATCGTCCTTTCGGCTCTTGCCTCTTACCATTGAAAATACCTATTTTTAGAAACAAAAATTTTTGAAATTCCTTCAGCCGTTTTCTAAATTTCGTCGGTTGTGACGACAGGCCGGCCAGCAGACAGACATACATTTTTACTTCACAGCGATTTTAAATTGTGTGAAGTAATATAATCTATCGAGAAAAAAAATCTTACATACCTCAAATTTTGTTTTTTCTTTTGTTTTGGACCATCCTCTATCTAAATAGCCAATAAAAATTTTGGTGTACAGCTATGTGTGGATGTGACCTTTCTGCATGGGATCTTGATGAAACTTTGGCAAATGATCCAGGCTCACTTGAAAATGGTAGATCTGGATTCATTTCACATTTGGACATAATGGCGGGGGGGTCTCCCGAACATCTCTAAGTTTAAATCTTCAATAACATCTAATCCCGGCTTATGATCTAATGGACACATGGTATATAAGGCTTTAGTACTGTTTCCAATATTTCTGCATACCAACTTCCGGTTTGTCACTTCCGGTTAAAAGTTTTTTTCCTGGTGTTTATCCTTACTGAAGCCAACAATTACCGATCGATTGTCATGAAACGTTGAGCACCTGTTTTTTTTAAAGCTCAATAACATCTGTACCTGATAATCGAATTGGATGAAACTTGGTGTATAAGGATTTAGTACGGTTCACAACAGTTCTGCATCCCAACTTCCAGTAAAAAAATTTTTTTGGTACTTTTTTGAAGATTTTTCAGTGTCTTTATGCACACTACAGCCTACAATAATAAAGTGATTATGATGAAACTCATGAAAAATATTCCAATTAGTGTGAGAAGAGAAGCATCATCTTTTAGGACACATTGATCAAAGTGGCGGGGGTCTACCATACAACTGCAGAGTTTTCACACTTTGTTTTTAAAGTTGGTTGGGAGCATAAAAACTTCATTTATTAATCAATTTTAATGACACTTTAATAAAAGATGGAGACTTAAATGACAAGAAACTGATTAGTTTTTGGACAATATTGGGATAAGTAGCGGAAGGCCTCCCGAACACCTGTTTATTGTGTCACCATTTTTTCAATGTATGTTGAGAGCATACAGCATTCGTTCGTGAATGAATTTTGACGACACTTTGGAAAAAGATGCAAATATGTATGGCAAGGAACTGATTAGTTTTTTAGCGATAGTGAACATAGTTGCACTGAAAGAAAAAAGTAAGTATTTTCAACAGAAAACACGTATTAATTTAACAGAAATTTATGTGAGTTTTCAGCCACCTTAGCACTTTGTTATTAAAACATTTTTTGCTATGTTAAATATACAAAAATTTACAAACTCATTTCTGTACAAAACGACATAGTTTTTTGTAAACAAAATATAATATTTTGTTATAACGACATAGCCAATTTTTAAGAGATAAGTTAGTCTAACAAACATATATGTACTTTTAACAAAGCATTTTTATAAAACAACATAGTTTTTAGTAAAGAAAAAATAATATTTTGTTATACCAACATAGCCAATTTTAAAGATTTAATTAGCCTAACAGAGATATATGTACTTTTAACATAATTTTTGTAAAAGTTTTATTTCACTATGTAACTTTGCTAAGTGAAAACAATAGAATTATTTGTTATTTATACATACTAATGAAGTGACTGCCATAATTAAAATAACTATATATTTTATGGAACCTTGGTTAAAATTAACAATATTGGACCTTTGGACTCCTTGTAAAATTGGGAATACAAACACTTTTTCAATGTACTCTAAATAAATTTATTTATTAACAATGATTTTATTAATACTTATATATAATATAAAATTAAATTTTTAATTACACAACTTAATTATATTATTAGTTAAGTCACCTTAATATATATAGGGGGAAGTGGGGATGGTATAAACAGTTTTTACTTAAAGCTCAATAACTTTAAAACCATAAAACATTTTTACTTAAAAACTGTTTCATTGTAAAATTTCATATCTTTACTACAAAAAAGTATTTTTTTTAATTACGTAACTAAACATTAAGTATAAAATTTTGAATTTCAAAAAATTTATGTTTCTCGTTTAAAGTATCCCCACTGGTGGGGCACTTATAAACAATGAGCATTTTTGTATGGGGCACATATAAACACCCAAAAAACACCACAATAAAATTCATAAAGTACCTTTTTTAAAATTTTTTATTATTTATTGTGCTTCAAACAATATATATAAGCATATAACATATATATTTCTTTAAAAAAAAAACAATATTTTTCGATTGTTGTAAAACCTCAATAAATTCAGGTAGAAAATTATAAAGAAAAAAGCAAAAATTCAATCTCATCTCGTATGTTTAGATTTTGCAAATCAATATCAAAAGTGAAACGGGAAACCACACGTATACCATATAACCATACCATGCTTCACATATAAACGTGTTTATACTATCAAATTTTTTTTTGTTTATATGTGCCCCACGTGGCGATTTTAGGGTTATGTTTTGAAAAAATATTCCAAGATCTAAAATTTGCCTAAAACAAAGAAATATTATGTTTCTTGAATATTTCAGCTATCAAAACATGTTGGAATATTTTTAAACATATGATGGTAAAAAAAGTTATTCGAGTTTTACAAAAAAAAAAATTTACTTTTGGGTTGCCGAAACACCTATTCACCAATAACTTTTGAACAAGACTGACTTCAGCTGTCAAATTCTCCTGGTGTGTGTAGTCGATCGAAGCGACATCTGTGATATTTTTGTCGAATTTTTTGATTGATGTTTTGTGAGGGAAATTAAAACTTTTTACAGTTGCCCCATGTTTATACTATCCCCACTTCCCCCTATTTATGATAAATAAACATTTTTATTATGTATAAGTTTTATTTATAATTTATTATAATTTGTTTATTTATTAAAATTTATTTATGATTATAATTTATTTATTTAAGTAATTTATTTTTTTTTTTACATTCGTTAGAATTTATTTTGTTTATTTTAATGTTTATAAAATGGTTTTTTATATAAAAAATATTATCCTGAGAAGCAGGGACTGAAATCCTGAAAAAATTGGGTTCAGATTCAGGTTCGGGTTAATAAAAATAGAAAGTTCAGGTTCAGGATCGGTTCAGGCTTCGGGTTCAAAATTTAGAAAAAGAGAACAATATATTTTATTTATTTGTCAAAAAACTTTACTTATTTTTCAAAAAAATTCTCATTTAATTTAATAATCAAAATATTTTTAAATTTTCTTCTTTTAAATTTGATCTTTGTAGTGACAATACAAATGTCAAAGCTGGAAAAGCCTCTCTACGCTTACTTGCGTAAGAAAATATTTTTTTTATTTTTATTTATGAACCCGAACCTGATGAGATTTTGGATTCGGGTTCGGCTTTATGGTTCATAAAAAGACCGAACCTGAACCCATTTGGGTTCAGGTTCGGGATCGGTTTCAGTCCCTGCTGAGAAGGATTGTAATCAACATTTAAAGACTATAATACTTCAGCTAATACAAATCAAAAAAATTAAATAATGTTTAAAATTCGAATATATTATAGAAGTTGATTATTTTAAATCTAAAATTTCATAACAGAAAACATATAAACATATTTATGCATCTATAGCATTGCATCTATGCTCTATCTTAGGATGCGTTATAAATAAATGAACATTATTTTTTGATGTTTTACATAAGAAACAGACGTACATTTTAGATTGGACATTTTAGATAAAACAGATTTAAGATAACTAGGATTCCTTAAACTATTTAATGAAACTGTCGGTTATGGATACTGTAGATGGTGTTACCGTAGATTATTGTTCTTTAAAATATTTCTTGAAATTGGTAAATAAAATGTTTATTTATGGTATTCGAATATGTTGCGTTGTCGTTGCCAAATTAAAATTAATCTGAGCAAATTAATTCAGTAAACAAAGTTGAGTATATTTAATTCAGACAATAGTTCGAATTGGTTTAAGTCTGTATTAGGATTGCAATAATTTATTGTATATTTTTTATAATTTTATTCCATTCAATATATTTTATTTTAACTTTTGCTTAATTTTAATTTTATTTTAACTTTAATTTATTTTAAATTATTATATAAAGCTAAATTTTTTAAAGTTAAAACTCAGATTAATTTAGTTCAGTTAACGAAAACGTAACAATTTTTTAGCAAGTGGCAAACATTTAAATTCAACTCACCAATTCTTTATTCTCCTCTCTTGAAATTTTTATATTTACTGCTCGAATTGTATCCATCCCACTATATTTTGTTACCCTTAAAACATTACTTATATCATCTTGTGTTATATAATAATAATAAGTTTTCCGCGAATAGAAATCGATCTATCAGGATTTCAAAAATAATAATATATAATATAAATATAATTAAAGACAAGTAAATGCTTCATAAAAATATTGAATTGCTTACCTGTTAAATTATTAAATAATTTAATGTTGTATATTATTTTCCCTTTCTTTAGCAATCTATAAAGTATTTTTGTAGTTGCAAGAGAATTTTTTTTCATTTCCAAGCACAAAGACAACACGTTTCAAATGGAATTAATTTTAAATGCAATTCTTAAATGAATTTTGGCATTTTACAAAATGTTCTCTTATTTTAAAATAGCTCTACATACTTATAACAATTCTTTCAATTTGATTAACATAGTACTGCGTTACTTTAAAGTTTAACTTAGCCTCGTAAACTCAATTTCTCTTAACATAGCGCTCTGTTATTATAATATATGCTTAACAGAATATATGTTAAAAATTTTTACCATTGTTAATAAAAATAAACTACCACTATGTTAAAATAACTGGAGCCATGTAATTTTAACAAAACCAATGTTTGTTTACAAAATGTATTTGCTTAGGTAAAATAACGAAGCGATTTTTGTATTAATAACATAATTGAAAAAAACTAGCAAAGTCAATTTTATTGAAACGTAACATAAACTATGTTATTTTAACAAAAATATTTTAATAAAACCAATTTGGTTAATATTACGTAGCTTTTTTTCTCAGTGTGTAGGGGTCCGCCAAGCTTCTGTATTTTCGGAAGCTTAATAACATCTGTAGCTGATAATCGAAATGGATGAAACTTGGTGCATAAACATTTAGTACGGTTCACAA
Source organism: Diogma glabrata (assembly GCA_963693315.1). Classification (NCBI taxonomy): domain Eukaryota; kingdom Metazoa; phylum Arthropoda; class Insecta; order Diptera; family Cylindrotomidae; genus Diogma; species Diogma glabrata. Next base: position 54,470,380 of record OY856188.1, read on the forward strand.
CAGTTCTGCATCCCAACTTTCGGTTTGTCACTTCCGGTTAAGTTTTTTTTTACTTTCTCTCGCACAACAGAATTTATGTTGGTTTACTGCTCTCTTTAATATTTTTACAATTAGAACTAAGCGAAATCTACAACATTGGTTAGTTTTTAATTAAAGTATTTGATGGATATTATATATCCAGAACACTATATTTCCAGAGCTGTGGTGAAGTCAGCCTATGAACCAGTGTCGCTGTAATGTCGTCCACACACCTAATTAAATTCGAGTTTTCAAATAAAATCAACGATGGTCAAATTTCTCAAAATAAACCATAACAACATAACGTAACACAACGAAAAGACAATTAAAAAAACCTCAAATCTGGCAGTTCTGTTTTTTTCATAGAGAAACGGAATGACAATTTTTGTTTTGGTCACTTCGTATTCATTTTTCCATGTTGAATGTTGAACAAAAAAACCATGGTTTTATTTAAAAAGTTTAAAAAAAATAAAATTAAATATAAAGTAAAACATTCCATGCCCTTATAAAAAAAATCGAAAGAAATCGATAGAAAACGATTGAAAACGAATAGTTTTCTATCGTTTCCTATCCGTTTCTATCGGATTTAATCATTTTAAACGCATAGATTATATCTGCCAGATAGAAAACGCACCATAATCTATCGTAACCTATAGGATTTTTCAGTTTTCGGTTTCAATGGTTTTTCTACGATAGAATTTCTATCGTAGTTAATCGTTTTGAATCTGAAGATCACGATTGAAATTTTTTTGGTGCAATTGAAAAAGTTTTGAATCGTTTTCTATCCGACATTACATATATAGCACCAATCGTAACTTATCGTATTTTTCCGTCATTAGATTTCTATCGGGCTGAATCTGAAATTTACGATTGAGATGTTTTCAGAGAAATCAACCAATCTATTGTTATCAATAGGATTTTTTACTTTTCGGTTTCATTGGTGTTTTTACGATGGAATTTCTATCATAGTTAATCGTTTTAAATCTGAAGATCACGACTTGAAATTTTTTGGTAAAACTGAACAAGTTTTGAATAGTTTTTTATCGTACATTCCATATGTAGCACCAATCGTAACCTATCGTATTTTTCCGCCTTCAGATTCCTATCGGCTTGAATCTGAAATTTACGAATGAAATTTTTTCAAGAAAAACAAACCAATCATAGTCTACCGTAACCTATGGGATATTTCAGATTTGGTTTCAATGGGTTTTTTACGATAGAATTTCTATCGTTGTTAATCGTTCTGAATCTGAAGTTTTTGATTGAAATTTTTTGGTAAAATTAAACAAGTATTTAAACGTTTTCTATCGTTTGTCAAAAATTTGTTTGTAAGTAAGTTTGTCAAAAAAATATTGTCAAGTATGTCAAAAAAATGATTTTTATTTACTTTTTTAGCCAATTTTTTAAAAAAAAAATTTAGCTGTTTGTACTTTGTATGACATAAATGTGACATGGAAATTTTAGAATTTGTTATAGTTTTTGAAATATTTTTGGAATTTTGAAAAAAGTTTCAATCTTTGATTTTGTAAGAACTTTTGGAATATTTTTAGAATTTTGGAAAAAGTTTGAATTTTTGAATTTTTAAGAATTTTTGGAATATTACTAGAATTTAGAAAAAGTTTAAATACTTGATTTTATTCTAATTTTTGGAATAATTTTGGAATTTTGAAAAAAGTTTTAATTTTTGATTTTGTTATAATTTTTGCAATATTTTCAGAATTTTTGAAAAAAGTTTAATCTAACCTTTGGTTTTGTAATAATTTTCGGAATATTTTTAGAATTTTGGAAAAAGTTTAATTTTATTTAATTTTTACAATGTTTTTTGAATTTCAAAAGAAATATGAATTTGTGACTTTGTAATATTTTCTCGAAATGCTAATTCGAGAGGTTTTTGAGTAGTTTGCTGATTGTATCATCTTTTCTTTTTTTTTAATTTGCGTTCATGCTCCATGTAGGAGTGTTGTCAGGCTAATCAGCATTGAATATTCACCATGGTCATTCGCAACAGCGACATAATTACCATGGCAGCCGATTTTTTTAAGGTCGTTTATTACGTCGGTCTCCCATTGTAGTCATGGTCTACCTCGCGGTCGCCCACTCCCTGGAGTACTATCGTACATTTTTCTAATCATTCCAGACTGTGAATCGGCTCGTAGAGCATGCCCAAACCAAGCAATCCTATTAGAACGTATACAACCTATTATATCAGGACCCTCAAGAAGGTCTCTGATCTCAAAGTTATATTGGGTTCTATACTCTCCATCGTCTGTCTTAAGTGGACCAAAAATGTAGCGTATGATCTTACGCTCAAATACAGATAAATGCGATTCGTCATTTTGTGTAAGGGTCCACGTTTGTGAACCATACATCACAACGGGTCTAATCAATGTTTTGTATAACTTGAGCTTGGTGCTAGTTGATACATACGGTGATCCAAGGAGAGGCTTAATTGAGTAGAAAGTCCAATTACCTGCAGAGATTCGAGCTTTTATATCTGTAAGTATGCTGTTGTTTGAGTCAAGCATTTATAACCTTTTCTATACGGCGCAGCGCTAAAATTTTTTATTAATGTGTGGGACGGGCCCTTGCCACATATGGTCTTCGAAAAACAGTTCAATTCTTTTTCTAAAAAAAAAATCACAACACACAAAATACACCCCTATTTAACACGAAAGACACTATTTAATATACAAGAAAAAAAACTATTAAATCATAGATCAAAAACACAAACATTAAACGTTATAATACATATTTATTTTTTTATAAACTTTTTTTCTTCAATTTCAACCACTTACAGTAATGTAAAGAAATTTCAATAAAATTATTTTTTAATTTAAACAAAAACAAAGTAATAAAATGATAATATAATAATAACGTAATACTCAAATTTTTGCTGTTTTTCCAAATTTTTCAATAAAAATCCCAACTTCTAAATTGGTTGAACATCAACATCTAAGCTGCAGCAAAGCTTTTCAAAATTAATTATTTTCTTCTACGTGTTCTTGACCACCAAAACTGAATAGACTTTCTATAAAAATTTTAATTTCCATCCTGCCTAAATTAATAAATTTTTTACTCTCCAGAAAAATTCTCCAATATATATATGGTCTGGTTGGTTGCACTGCCTTATATCATTTAGATTAAGGTATTTAGTTTTATACATCATGATTCAAAAATTACAATTCTTCTTTAATATTGGATGAATGAAGCAATCTATGGTCTTTGGTAGGTTTAAAATTCTTAAAATTCTTCATAATAATCTTCTTTTTGTCCTGTGACTCGTCGTTCAGCTTCGTTCGATTCTTAACGTACAATCATTTCGAGTTCAGTTCATTTTATTTGTTTATAAATTTCCCTTATTTTGCAGTTAACTTAACATAATTTTACTTAGCATAATAATAATTTATTTTCTTAAATTGTTTTAACATTTCAAAATATTTCAAATTTCTATGAAAAAAGATACAAACGGTTTTATTTGGAATTTTTTTTCTTCTCATTTTTAATTAAATTTAATAAATAAACATAATTTTGATTTACTTGAAAAGTCAATAGTAAAAAAATCATTAATTTGTTAATGAAAAAAAAGTTACATTTGATTTACAAAAAAGATCGATTGAACAATAAAGAGAGAATCAATTGATAAAAATATTAGATTGAAAAATGATTTGAAACAAACACAATTAACATATATTGAGCGGACTTGGCGAATGCCAATAACAAAATAATTCTTGTCGCGTTACATCCGCGTTACACATTGATCCTAAATATTTAAAAGATTCAACTCCCTCAATTCGTTCATCACCGCACATCAAATCTTTCTTCTCAGTCTCTCTTGAAACATTCATATGTTTGGTTTTATTGTAGTTAATTTGCAGACCAATTTTTCTAGCACCACTCTCAAGCGACTTGAAAGTCTCGCTCATAACAGCTTCGCTTCGGCCGAGTGTGACAACATCATCAGCGTAAGCGATCATCTGTACTGAGTTTATTGACAAGATATAGTTGTTAGTAGGTAGTTTATTTTGACGGCACACATATTCCAAGGCTAAATTAAAAAGTATAGGAGAGATAGCATCACCTTGTCTTAAACCGGAGTCGACTTTAAAAACCTTTGATATTTCGTTCTCTACTCGTACACAGCATTGAGAGTTCTGTACTGTCATTTTGCATAGTGTTACCAGTTTACCAGGAATTCCCATTGACACCAGAGCAGACCTTAGAGTCTCTCGTTCGAGAGAGTCGTAGGCCTGCCTGAAATCAATGAAGAGTTGGTGCACAGGTATGTTGAACTCTCGGCACTTTTCCAAAATCATCCTTATCGAGAAAAGTGCATCGGTGGTACCTCGGCCCCACCGGAAGTCACACTGATATTCTCCAAACAGTTGTTCAGCAAAAGGATTAATTTTTGATAGTAAAATGTAGGAAAAGATCTTACATGCTGTGCAGAGGAGAGCGATTCCTCTGTAGTTTGCACATTGTATAGGCGATTACCTTTTTTATGGATTGGTATCAGCATAGCTGTGTTCCAGTCCTGTGGCATGGTTTCAGTCCTCCAGTTCAAACAATCTTAAGGATAGAGTTTCACCACCATGTACAATCAGTTTGGGTGTTATATCGTCGATACCAGGTGCTTTATTGCGTTTTAATTTTGACAGCTCCGCTTCAAATTCCTCTTTGGTTGGTTCGTTTACATGTACCTTTGACACACGAATAAGCTTTGCTCGTCGCCCACTTGTTGCTGGTCACTTAAGTTGAGAAGATTCTCAAAATAAGTGACCCAAGTATCTAAAATATTTTAAGGTCTACTTGTAGCTCCCCTTCTTCGTTTTGAATAGCAGCCGATCTAGTTTGAGGGCCCTTCTTTGAGGTTTTAACCTGTTGAAAGAAGTTACGCGATTGATGTTCCTTATTGAAGCTTTCAATTTCCTCACACTCTCTCCAACCATTCTCTCTTCGTTCATCCACATAGCTTTGTAACGGCTTGTCTTGCCAGTTTATAGTTCTCCTTCGGGGACCTGGTGTTGCGTCCTTGTAGACACTTCAGATAACAATCTCTTTTAAATTTGATAACGTCAAGGTATGCTTGAACCATCCATGTCTTCTCGGAGTGGTTCTGTGGTCGTCCAAGTATTCCCTCAGCAACGCTTAAAAGAGCATCTTTCAGCAAATACCATGACTTATCGACGTCTCCATTAATGGTTTATGATTTCTCCAGTGTTTCGGCAATATGGTTTTGATATCTCTCTTTTGTTTCAGCATTCTTTAATGATGAGATGTTAAAACGTTTTCGTTGTTTGAATTTTGGAATGCCTGGATTTGGGAAGTGGAACCTTATCGTAGCACATACAAGGAAATGGTCACACCTCTAAAGGATTGCATATCCAGAACGCTCGAAAAGAAACGTGCTGTAATTAGCACGTGATCAATTTGATTTTGAGTGTTTCCATTCGGTGAGACCCAAGTCTGCTTATGAATCGATCGATGCGGAAAGAACGTACTGGCAATTCTAAAATTATTTGATAATGCAAACTCAGTCATTCTCTCACCATTATCAATCGAATTCAAATGCAGGCTGTTGGGACCCACCACATTTCCATAAGAGATATCTCTTCCAACCTGTCCATTAAAGTCACCAAGAACAATAATGAAGTCACGTGTTGGTGTTTGTTTCATAATCTCTTCCAGTGCTATGTAGAAAGTATCCTTCCCGCCAACGGTCTTGGCTTCAGTAGGTGCATGCACGGCAATAAGAGAAATACTGTTATATGTACCACGTACACGTATGTAGCGGATCCTCTCACTGACCGGGATGAATTTCATCACGGCTTCTTGTATGCGTGCACCAACAAGAAAGCCAGTTCCAAATCCTCTTCGAGAAGGATGACCACTACAGTATAGAGAGTGACTATCCAAATCGTATTTTCTGATTATCGGCTGTCTTGCAGAGCAATGATATCCATCCCATACCTCTGAGCCTCTGTTTCTAGACTTAAAAGAGCATCAGGAGCGCTCAGGCTGCGCACGTTCCACGTTCCGATTCGGTAGTCTGGTCCTTTTTCACGTCCAGGTAAAATTCTATTTTGAAATCCAGAAACAACCTTTTTACATGTTTATATAGCGAACCGCATGATCCAAGACAGACGCCCGCTCCAAACCGCCCTTGACATGGAGAACAGACGCATGAGTCGCATTTCTTTTAAGGCGCCAATTCGCTGTAATGTACACCGAAAGAAAAAATTTTGGTTGATTCAAACATGTTGCATTGTTAATCGAAAATTAAGTGAAAATTGGGGAACTAAATACGTTTGTGATTGAATCAACCAACGCTCCGTATTTAAATTAACAATTTAACCGTTGTTGATATATTTTTTTATAAGTATCACAAACATATTTCATTTAACCATGTTTGTAGTTGAGTCAATTATGATTTAATTTTCAATTGACTACAAACGTGGTAAATTAAAAATTAGACTAAAAATAGTGATATTGAATACGTTTGTGATAGAATCAAGCAATACGCCGTATTAAATCTTTTGGTTTGGTACATCTTTGTTTTGTTTTTGCTGCTATTGATGTTTGTATGGGTTCGTTTTTTTCGTAAATATAATATTTGAAATTTTTCATATTAGAAGTATGTATTTCGCATCAATCCCGACAAACGATTTTATGCATAAAGCTAGCGTTCGTATATTTACGTTCTAAATAGGAAATGTATGATCAAAAGGAGTATTTTGCCAAAAGCTGCAATTTAATTAAGAGTACAAAAGAGTACATTTTAAAAACAACCAATTTTTTTTACTAATCAAACATAAAAGTAAATTATTTTAGTTTATAGTGTCAATTAAATTACACTACATAATTAATGTAATTTTTTCTCAAATACATACATAGTATACAACAAAATAAAATAATACGAACTAATAAAACATATAAATAATTTTGGAACTTTAGGTACTTTCATTTGGCTAATTCATTTTTCATAAACAATATATAAATAATTAAAAATATAGTAATCGAGAATAGTAGATTCTTGTATGAGCTAGAATGAAGGCAATTCTTCACGAAAATGAAGTTTCCCGGAACGAGCGTAGCGAGTGGAGGGAATCATCCGAAAGAAGAATTGCCTTCATCCTAAGCGAATACAAGATACTATTTTATCCACGACCACAAATATTTCAAATAATTTCATTCAAGTTTTCCTGTAAAAGTTTATATCGCCATATTGAAATATTTCTATGAATATAAAAACAAAATAAAACATGTTTGTTTATTATAAGTTTTGCTGTTCAGTGTATACACCTTTGGTACATACGGTATGTTTGTTTATTTTATATGTTTTGTTCGTGTTTTATCTCGTTTATATTACTATACCAACAAATCAAGTTTTTAATTTGTTAGGGGAATTTTTAATAAATAAAGCGTAATGAAATAAATAAAAAAGAATTTGATATATAGAAAGGAATGAATACAATTACAATGAAAGATATACGCATGGAAAGTATATATTCTTTAGTAGTCGTGGATAAATATTATTCTTATTCTTATATATGATTATTATTATAATGTGAGGTTGTTATAAGTTGTAGTAGTTCAGAAAATGAAAAATGTAATAGTTTTATAGCAGTTTGATGTATTAATTGTAGGAAGGCATCTAGGTTTGATATATATATATATATATATATATATATATATATATATATATATATATATATATATATATATATATATATATATATATATATATATATATATATATATATATATATATATATATATATATATATATATATATATATATATATATATATATATATATATATATATATATATATATATATATATATATATATATATATATATAACGATATGAGGTATAACGGAATTTAGCGGCACTCTCACGGTCGCATTTTTCGACCAACACCAAAATAATTTTCTGTGTATGTTTCGGCAAATAATGTCTTGGACAAGTTCGTGAACTGGCCATATCCGGGTATCGGTTAAGCAGCTAGAGCCTAAAAAGTCGAATAATCTAGGGCGCTATAACTTCCGTTTGAATAATAATATTTTAATAAAATTTAAAAGTATTGAATATTTGAACCTTTTTTATCATTTTTATCTAGATGACAACCTTGGCGTTTCAGGTTCCTCAAAAATCAGCTGTTTTAAAAATTTACTAAACTTTGCTGTCCTTGATCTAGCTGAAATGGCCAAGCTCATATTTGAAAACTTTTTTTCACGTACTTAAAATATAAATCTTTCCAAAATTTTCAAAAATAATAGTTTAAGTCTAACGGTTGAGATGCTAGGGCTGTTGAAATGAAAACAAACGCAAAAGGCAATGCTTTCATCATGTTTCAGTTTATGTTATTTAAATTCATCTTAGCTTTTAAACATACTTTTCAACTATAGCCTCAAAAAATTTCAGCTTTCTAACCCAAAAGGTTCCATTTTTATAAGCGTTGTAATGAACCTCTTGCAAAAAAAATATCAAGCCATTTAATACCATAGAAAAATTATCAAAATCTCTTTTGTTTTTATTTTTTTTTACTAAGTAACCGTTTGAAAAAAGATTAAATAAGAACAAAAAAACACAACAACAAAAGATGATTTTGAAATAAAATTGTTTGATAATGTTTGATCATAAATTATGTGTGATGGTATAATTGTAGTTGTGACGTAGTTCATTTGATCTTTCGTGGATTTAATATGTTATTAAAAGTAGTTTAAACCAACTTAAATAAAACTGTTCCGAAATTGTATTGATGGAGTTAGTTCGGATAATGTATTTAATTTGGTTCGATAATTTTTTTGAATTATTCTGTTTCTACTTATATTTTTTATTTAAACTAATCTGACTTATCTAATTTTATTTGGACACAAAACCGTCTGACCCCGAAATCTACCTATTTCTAGCGGATATACCTGCCGCTGGGATTTTTTTAACTCTGCTTGCCTCCAATACTCCAACATAATTCTGTCAGCATTACCCAGGCGGCACGGCGTGGACGTCGAATTTCGGATTCCGCTACCCATTATCTTTTCACTAAATTATATGAATTTATGATCTGTTATGATTTTCCGGCAACGTATTGATGTTTCGTGTTAGTTTTGTAATAAATTTCTAAACAGAAAAAAAATAATGTGAAAAAACCCATTGAAAACGATTCAAAACGATAGGATATTGCACTAAAACTCGGCTTTTACGATAAGAAACGATTAAAACGGATAGGAATTAACAGAAAAAAATAATGTGAAATAACCCATTGAAAACGATTCAAAACGATAGGATATTGCACTAAAATTCGGCTTTTACGATAAGAAACGATTAAAACGGATAGGAATAAACAAAAAAAAATAATGTGAAAAAGCCCATTGAAAACGATTCAAAACGATAGGATATTGCACTAAAAGTGGGCTTTTACGATAAGAAACGATTAAAACGGATAGGAGTTAACAGAAAATAAAATAATGTGAAATATCCCATTGAAAACGATTCAGATAATCTACCAAAAAACGATAGGAAACGATTAAAGCGATACAAACCTTCTATCGGAAAAAAACGATACAGTCCCATTCATTTTCATTCAAAAACCGCATAGGAAACGATAGAAAACGGTTCTATTTTTTCACTAGATTTTTATTTCTATCAGAAAATAACGATAAGAAACACCCAAAAACGATAGAAATTGCATCCGCCACAAAAGGAAAAACGTAAGAGTCCGCATCCGTTTCTATGGGAAAAAACGATTCAAACCCGTTAATTCTCATTCAAAAACCTCATAGGAAACGATAGAAAACGGTCTATCGGTTTCTATCGTTTTCTATCTTTTTTAATACAAGTAGGGTGACCAGAATTGCTGATAGCAAAAAGAGGAAATCCAAGTAAGAAAAAGAGGACAATTCAAATAAAAAAGAGGACGCTTTTAATTAACTTAAAAATTTTCATTTATTAACTATTATCACAATTCATATGATTAAACTTCTTGTTTTTTTTTAAGGCAATTAATTATCATTAGTCAATTAATTAATTAATTGATCATTAGGCAATTAATTATTATTAGTCAGTGGCCTAACGAGCGTAATAGATTGGATGTTGAAACTATTGAGAGTATTTTGTGCACAAAATTTAATTTCAAAACCATTTCATGCGGTGAATTTTTTACTTTCATTCAAAAAGACAAAGACGCTCTAAGAGCAATAAGATCTAACGAAAAATATTCAAAGCAATAAGTTTGAGTTTTGTTTTTGCAATTATATTTATTTGCATAAGATGTATTATTTATTCTATACTATTAAGCATAGCAATTGAAGTCTGCTACCTAGTCTTATTATTTTAATCAATTAATTGCCTAATAATCAAACTGAATATTCGTTCTATGTTGGCATTATGTGCTGGAATTGCAAAGAAATATTGACAAATTTTTAAAAATTCTGAATGTTGTTCTTCATTTGGAACTGTAGCAAAAAATTCAAGCCATTTTTCATGTGACAGCTTTTCAATATATTGTTTGTCCTTAGACACGACTTTGAAGAAATTTTTTAAATTATTGAACTGACTAATAAGTATCGAGTCGTTTATATCTATATGTTTTTCCATTAAATATTCAACTGTTTTGGATATTTCAGCCCATTCCGGTTCTTTTGTTAAAGCCATCCATTTAAATGTTGTAAAATTTTTGAACTGTTTTGTCCATTGTTTGATATAATCTAAACAATTTTTGTAAATTTCTATTGCATTTTTCTTGAAGGCCGTACATTCGTTAGCGAGTTCTTCATTTTTCCTTAACCCGAGCGCTGTTTGAACAGATTCCAAAATAATCATTACTTCAATTAATGAATTATGCTCGTTTTTCATTTTTTTTATGCTGAGGTGAAAAACGTTGACCAACGAATGCAAAAAAAAACAAATATGCTTCATTTAACGGATTCTCAAAAAAAAGTTTTGATGTTACAGGTGGTTTCGGTATGGACAAAAAATACGATTTTAATGGTTCATATAATTTCAAGACGCTTTCAATGGCAAGAAATAGTGACAACCATCGTGTGTTAGATGAACTAAGGATTATTTCATAATCTATTTTCAAAAACTCGCAAAACTCCTTAAGTTTTTCAACACGAACAGTAAAATATGAAAAATGATCATACAATTTGCGTATAAAGACATCTACATGAATCGGCCATAAATCTGTACCATATTTAATACAATTATTTAAAATGTGTGCTGGGCAACCTATGCCAACTATATCAATAAAATCGACATCATTTTTCAAAAGTTTAAACACATTATTTTCGCCCGCACGATTAATTCCACCAAAATTTGTATTGCAGTTATCACCGCCGAAAGCAACACATTTTCCAATCAAGTTAAAATTATTTAACGCATCGACGATTTTGTTTTTATTTGTTTCAGTTTTTTCATTAGGTACAGAGTGTAGTTGAATCAGTTTGAAACTCAATCCAAATGTAAAATTTTTATTTTTTTGCAAGAAAAGTTCTATAAATGTAAAATTTTTGATTTTTTGCAAAAAAAGTTTAGAAAGAGGACATATAGAGGACAAAAAGATGACATTTAGAGGACAAACTGCAAATAGAGGACAAAAAAGATTATGGTGTCAAAAAGAGGTAGGACAAAAAGAGCGGAGGTCGAAAATAGGACAAGTCCTCTAAAAAGAGGACGGATGGTCACCCTAATACAAGGGATGTAATTTAGCATCTAAGCACTATCATTATTTATATTTTCTTTATCTCGCAGTTTTTTGTTCATTAATCGGTTATCGATTATATTCAGTAACAAACGGTATAAACTTTTTCTATAAAAGTTATCATCATAGTGTTTTATTCATACTATTGAGTATTGTCTATATTAGGTAGTGATCTTATATCCACACAACTTACACAAATTCCACAACTTACACAAATTGCTGTTCTTATATTAATTGCGGCAATTGTGTTGCGTGCACAATTGCTGTTCTTAAAATCACAATTTGTGTAATTTGTGCAACACAAATTACACAAAAAATTTTCTTGTGGTAGATTAAAATTATTTGTGCAAGTTTGTTTTGACATATGTCAAATGGGTTATGTAAGGTTATGTAAACAAAAACAAATTAAAATTGGTGCTAAATATCGTTAATTTATTTATAATTAAGAGCTGATATAATTTTCTTAACATTTTCGATATATTTTATTTAAGCTAGTCTGAAATTAACTTAAATTTAGTTAATTTTTGTGCATATACAATGTGTCAAATTTAATTTAAAGTTTTGCTTGCACAAATGCTGTTCTTATAACCCTTCCACAAATTTTAAAATTGACAGACACAAATTGCGTTTTGCCTTGCACAAATTGTGTAAGTTGTGTGGATATAAGATCACAAGGTTATTTACTACAAGAAAGCATAATCTTCAATACAAACTATAATGTCATCTGTCTTGTATTTTTAACAATCGTTTTTTCATAACTTTCATGTAGTTCGTTGATACTTTCATCTACACTATAACTTGCAAAATAAAGTTCAGCATATGTTTGATTGTCAAATGTCAATGGAACCCTCTCAATGTCATGACAGTGTCAATTATATACGATACTGTGCTGTGGATATGATGCATTTTTTTTAACCGGTGTAAATTTTTAAATTATCCTAAGAAACTGGTGTAAATTTACACTGAGAGCGTCCTTTTTATTTCGACCGGTGTAAATCATATAGTGTCAGAATTAAAACTCCATCTTACAGTGTGTGGCGTGCAAATTATAACCTAAACCAAACAAAACAAATAACAATAAAAAAATGGAAATGGAAAGCACTACTAGCATTAGCAGTAAAGGTAAATAATATATTTATAATTATTAAATAAATAAATAGAAAATATAATTAATCAAATGTTTCTGAATCTATTTTTTTACCTTTTACTGTGTCCCAACTGTTCAACAGTTGTCTGGATGTAATTGAGAGAACACCATTTTGAAGAACCTGTTTATTAATTGACTTATCTTTTAGCTCTCTTCAAATGGCCACACGATCTGGTTGTGGAGTTTATTGGTATGATTGCAGACAATTATACTGCTCTGGAAAATGGCATTAAAAGACAAGTGTTCGTAAAAATTGCCAATGAGCTATCAAGAGATGGGGAGCTAAATCTCACATGGGATCAATGTGAGAATAAGTGGAAAGGGCTGAAAAGGCAATATAAAGCAATAAACATCCATAATAGTAGAATAGGAAACGCATTCAAAGTATGGCCTTATTATGAAATGGTGCATGAAATTATAGAAAAATCATCAGAGTATGAAGTGAAAGCAGAATTTTCCGATAATTCAGCTATTTTAGAAACAAACGAAACTGCTTCATTTAGCGAAATTGATCCTTTGCAAGACCAGTCTCCAAGTAGATATTCAGTTCCAGTTGAAGTAAAAACGGAAACCAGGAGGCCCACTAAGAGAAAAATTGACAATACCGAACAAATTAGAAATAAAAACAAACGCAAACAATTACAATTAATGGAACGTTACGTCATCGCTATAGAACATATAGCAGAAAAATTGTCCAAGGATGATTAAAATGTAAATAATTTTTAGATATCCTTTATTTTAATACTTATTATTTCTATGATTAAACCTTAATAAATATTTTAAGTAAATACAATTATTGATCCATTAATAGGCATCATTCCAATATATTTTGTTTTTGTTTACTAAAAGTGAAAACTGAGAATTTTGATGGCAAACTATTGTTGGTTCAAACTGAAGTTCGGGACTATTAACTGTCCGAGATTCGAAAGCCATATTAAATAAAACAAAAATTGAATTATAAAAAATGTAAGAATTATAATATTTATTTATAATAATTAGTCTTCCTCAAATCTTATATGTGTTGATTTTCGAACTATTTTTTCTACAGAAGTTTCTTTTGGTTTAACTTTGATTTTTTTCGTTAATTTATCTTCACGATCTTTTTTAATTTTACCCCAATACTGTTTCTCTTGGTTTCCACTTAACACCTTAAGAACGTATTCTGGTGCTGCACATTTTTTTATGAATTGTTCTACTGATTTAGATGTGTCCAGTCGAATAAACGCTTCACATCCCCCTTCAACAATATCAATATATTTCACTTCAGAATATTGTCGCATTTCAGCCTATAAAAATAAAAATAGATTAAACTGAATCTTAAATCTTGCGTCATGAAGTTTTTCTTACTTTGAAATCTTTTATATCAACACATGGCTCTGATAATTTGATAGAAATAATAATGCCAGGTTCATATTGAAATAACGGTTTCTTATTCGATACATCTTGCGCCATTGGGTTTAATGTATTTTGCTTATTACTGTGATTGTCTTCTTGAACTTTGTTACTTTCTAATGCCCCATAAAAATTAATATTTCGAGTTGGTTTTAGTTTTTTGGGAATTGGCTTGTGAGGGGATACTTTGGCCAAACGTTCATTTCGAAACTTTTGTTTGATTTGTTTCAGTTTTTCACGTTGTAGATTTAAATATTTATTTCTTAATCTTTTCCATGTTGTTCTGTAAAAAATAAAAAGAATAATGGGTTCAGTCGAGTTATAAAGTTAACGAAGACATTCAAAACTCCTAATTTATACTGAAACATTTTGGTTAAAACAGACAATCATACCTTGGCACACATATCTGTGAAACCTCACTCGTTTAATAGTTAAACTCGGCTCAGGCACACAAGGCTATAGCATTGCTAAAACCAAGGAAGGGGTGGATCAAGCAATCCTATACCTTTGAGCTTGAGGATAATGGGTAAAGTACAAAATACGTTTGAAAGCGATGTCAGATATAGGCCTCGAGTCTGGAATGGCCACCACAAGTCGCTGCCGAAAAAAATTACGCATTTTGAACTTCTTAAAGCCGGACAACAATAAAAAAATAATCCAAAGATCTATAATAATTTTTTTTACTTACTTCGTTGTGATTCGTAAATCTGTTATACCGCTATCGGTTGATGGTTTCATCCCGACAGTTTTTCGTCGCATTCTTTTCCTCTTCTTTTTACCATCACCGCCATCAACTTTTTGTTCAACTTCACTAGTTTCATTATTATCGCTAGTTTCAGAATGTTCCACGGAAATCATTTCATCAGTTCTTTCCGACTCTTTGTTCTCAACTGGATCCACAGTAGAATTTTCCATTACAACTATTTCCTCCTTTACAGTTTCATCTTTAGTCAATTTAACTCGTTTTGTTGGTGGTTCTTCGTATGAGATGTCCTCAGCTGGAGGAGTTACTTTCCTGGTTTTATGTATTTCACTTTCTTCCTTCAAATAAGTAACAATACTTAATAAATCTTCTGGATTATTTTCGCTGGTTATAATGCCACGAAATTCCTCAAATGCTATCAATGCCTTTTCAACACTACTCTTTTGTTCGAATTCAATAAAAGCGAATTCTTTAATTTTTTTCGTACTTTTGTATCGTGGAAGTGATACATAGGCAATAGGTCCAAATATTGAAAAAGTGTTCCGAATCCAATCATGATCAGCGTTCGGTGGTAATGACTCCACATAAATTATGTAATCATCTACATCGTCTTTTTGTTTTACTTCAGAAACACGACAAACTTTTGTTTTATCCTCGGATAATCTTAACAAACTGGAATTCTCTAAAGCTGTTGATAGTTCTTTAACCGACTCAGTTAAAATTTTCATACGATTAAATGTTAAAAATGTTTCCAATGGTACATCTGGAAATAAAAAAAAATTATTTGCTATTCAATTCAAAACGAAACTAGAATAAATGAAATACATGGATCTTCATCAATAAGTTGTTTTAAAAATCGATCTTTTGATAAATTTGAATCACCAAAGTAGAATTCCATTTGCTTTCGTATTTCATTGTATTTTTGTTTTTTACGATGTCGAGATTTTTTTGAAGATATTGAATTTACTTTATCAAGATTTTGTTCTTCTGTAACTTCCATATTTTTATTAAAATTGTTCAATGATTAACGGCTAAACGATTATCAACCACAAAGTAGTAAATAAAAATAATTTTCAATCAAAATAAATGTCAAAATTTATTTGTACACTGTTATTATTTTAACTACAATTATTGTAAAGTGTATTGCCAGACTAGAATGTCAAATTTTAAAACTTTTCTGGGACGTGGGAAAAAAAATTTATACGCGTTGGTTTTCGTTCAAAAGTGTTGTGCAAAATTTTAAATTAAACAAAATTTAAAAGGTAAGCTAATAATTAATGATTTAATGGTAATAATAATTTATTTACTGTCCATATTAAAGTTAACGGTAAATTTATTTACCATACGTTTAGTAACAATGGAGAAATATAAATTAATAATACTTCAACCATTGGCTTTTAAAAAGAATAGGTGGCCTAGAGTTTTTTATTATAGTGGGTAACAAATCAAAGTTACTTACAAGAAGTTTGCGATTTAAAGTTTTACAGACATTGTGGAGAAAGAAACTTTTCTAGCCTTACGGAACGCATTTGAATCAATTTATTTCTTAATGTTGTGTGAAGTAATGCAATCGGTCAAAAGATAATTATTCCATACCTTACGGATGGCAACAAACAATTTATTATAATGTAATATAATAGCCCAAGCTGCGCGATCAGCAACTTTTAGTTACGCGAAGCAAAACAATATCTATATAAATAATACACAAAAAACGAAAAAGCGTAGCCATACCATAGAAAAGACTACTGAAGAGTATACGGTAGGGAAAGAAGAAAAATAAAAAACGAAACATAAACGAAATTTATTAAATTTCTATTTAGTATTTTATATTTTCTCTTCAAATTTCAATTTAGTTTATGCTTTGCTAGCGGAGTGGATAGACGTATTATTTTAGATTTAATTTATTTCAGGCTTAAAAAAATATTTGTTTTAAAATATCAGCTGTGTTTAAATTCATTTTTCACTTTTTTTTCGGAAAATTAAAAATGAAATTCATGCATAGGGAAAGATTTACAAAAAATTGTTTTAAGTTTCCTTTCTTCTGCATCTTAACTTTTATTTTAGTCATAATTTTCTTTGTTTTTAAATACTTTCTATTGATTAGAAATTAAAGAAACAACTCATAAAATTGATTTGTTCTTTCTTTGCAAAACAAGATAAGCAGGCTACAGACCTTCAAGCAGTTTGTCAATCAATTGAAAACGAAAATAAACGAAATAAAATTTAGGGGATTTTTACACCAAATTTCATTTCGTTTATTTTCGTTTTCGAATTGATTGACAAATTGATTGTAGGTATACGTAGGTATACCTACTATTGAGAAATATTTCATAATAGCCGTGTTCGATTTGACTAAAACAACTGAATTATCTGCAAAGAATATATTATGCATAATATTTAAAATGTATTTTAGCTAGAACATAAAAAACGTTTCGTTGTCACTGTCGATGTAGTGTGTTGTGAGAAAGGTTCGATGTTCAACGCGGACCCTGTATTTAGTTTTGATTGTTTTTGTCTATTTTTTTACAGAACATTAAAATTATTCTTTTTTATTCATAAAAACTCCGGGGGATGGTCTTCCGAGCACCTCTTTTGAAAATTCATTAACATCTGTACCTGATAATCGAAGAGGATTAATCTTGGTACATAAGAATTTAGTACGGTTAATGATAGCTCCGCATCCCAACTTCCAGTTTTTTTACTTCCGGTAAACATTTTTCCTGTGTCTTTGTTCACACTACCGTCTACAATAGTGAAGTGATTATAATGATATCTATGAAAAAGGTTTTTAATTATTGTGAGAAGATAATGATCAGTTTTTGAGGCATATCAGTTTTGAGGCATGGGATTTTCATAATTAGAACTACGCGAAATCTTTTTTTTTATAATAAAATGTTTTGTGTATCATGAATATTACAATATGTGTCACAACTAGGGCTTGCAAAACCGGTTTCAGTAAAACCGGCCAAAAATTCTGTATTTGAAAAAAAACGGTTCTGTCACAATTAAACACGGTTTTTAACATAAAAATGTTTTCAGTAATTCGTACAGTGAAATTCGTAAGGTGTGCATTTATTACGTAAAAATCATGTTCACTTTTTTATTCTCTCCAAGTAACTAATTTTTTGGGTTTATGTTCGGATATTACACCACAAGGCTATTGGTAATCATATATTGGTTAAAAAAATTATTGGTGCAAAGTCTTATAGTTTATATAAATATAGAGAACATAACTTTAAAATTGTAAGAAGCGAGATATAACAAAATATGGTAATCGCTGATATGTCATTCAATTTCTCTTTTATCCATTTTGATTTGTTTTTAATTACTACCACTAACTTTTTTATTAAATTATAAATTAAAAACAATTCTAATTATAAAATAACAAAACAAATTAAATGTATTTTTTATACTTGTTGTAATTTTTATAAAATGAATGAAAATAATTACAAGAGTAATTTTAATTTATTGTGTTATTTTATTTCCAGTTAACTCAAATATTTTATAATGCACAAGCAATATTTTCTAACGACACGAACAAATATTTAAGTTATGTAAATATTTTTAAAGTACTGTCAAACTTTTTTCATTATGAACAAATTTTACTGTGAATGTGTGAATTTCATTATGAACAAATTTTACTTTTTACTGTGTGTTATTGTATATTTGTGAGTAATTCATACTCATTTGAAAGTTAAAAATTAATAGTTAAGAAGAACGTTGTTTACATTTGGATGGGTTTTTTGTGAGCAATTAAGCTTAAGTACATATTGGAAATCACTTGAATTTTGCAATTCGAAATAACTTTTCATTTTCTCTAAAATTCCTTTAGAAAAATTTTGTGTTTCGTGTCAGGATTCAAACTAACATTCATCAGAGACACATGTTCAAATCCCGTGTGTCTTACACAACCTAGCGAAAGCGGCGATGACGAAACATATTTTAATTTTGATGTTCAGATAATTTCTAAATTGAAACTTCATTATTTTTCATATTTACTTAAGTTGAATCTTTCAACTATGATTACATATTGGAAATTGCATTTCTTTGGGTGTTTAAGATTATTGGCTGGTGAGGTGTAACAATATATCTTTAAGAAAAGATCTATTGAAAACAACAAGATTTTGAATTTGAAAGGAACATGTTTCTATTTAAATTTAAAATATATATTTGTAGTTAAAAAAACTTTTATAAACAGCATCGATTTTATAGGCGTTACAAACTATACTATTTATTGAGTGATTAATAAAAACTACTTTAGTTGACCAGCATTTTCCGTACCCAATCGGAGTTTCGTATGTATCAAGCTAAATTTAGAGAAGACGCGCTCAATTCCAGCTGAAGTTGAGACTGTCCTCAAAATACCAATAACTTTATTTCGAAATTAAGTTCAAATAAATTGAAATCTAAAGGAGAGACTGTAGCCCGTTATTCAGAGTCAAATAATTTTTTCACAAAAATCCATCGTGAAAAAAGTTGCACGAAAGAGTTAATTTGGCACATAATTTGAAAGAGATGGAAAATTTTAGTATAAGTAACAAATTTTCCACAATTTGCCACGATTATATTCTTTCTTTTCTAAAACAATGAAATTTTCATTAACAAGTGCTTCCGGACATAGTAACACAGCGACGTAATGTAACGATGGCAAATATGCTGAATATGCGTGTTGAATTTGGTTTTTGAATCACAAACTATGGCCAAAAATAAAATCTAAATCATGTCGTATTTGTTACTAAATTTTATCTTATTCGCTAAGGCGTTCATTTGTCCAAAGCATTTGTGACTGGTTTTAAAATTTGATAAAGTTTCTCAAGTCTATATTAAGAATCTGGTAAAAATTTTAATATATCAATGATATGAATACGTAACCTATAGTTTTACAAATCTCGTACAGAATCTTTAACTTGATTTTCAAAATTGGGATGTTCCTTTTAATCCACAGCAATAGGATTCACCACTTTTTTATATAGCAATTAAACAAATTCCACTTGCTCCTCCATCAAACGTCTGTCGGTAATGGAATAACAGATCCTTCAGCATTTTTGTACCAATATTTTGGCTAGTATTTTCATACGAGTTAACATGAGATATCACACGCAATAGTAATGATATATCACCTACCACTGCCAATAGTAGCGTGATAACACTACCTTGACAACACTCAGCCCTAAATTTTATCTATGAAATATTCCTTGATGATGGCACGTTATTGCTTGCTCGGAGAATCGAGCTTTCATATAACTCTATGTGATGGGCTTTAATAATTGAGGAAGACAGTGCGAAGGCTACCACTAGGTAGCTGGATTATTGGCAACCCCATTTTAATTTTGTTACTGCAAATTTTTAAAAGATATTTTCTTTTTATCTCTTATTTTATTTTGATTTTATGTTCCTATCATGAAATATTCGACTACTTCATAATTATTTTATATAAGATAGTAGGATTTATTGTTTAGTTATTCCTTCTTTAAAAAATATATAAACAAAAACTATAAAGATTTGCGTTCAAGAACACCTAAGAATGCATTTTATTAACAAAAAACCACATGATAGCTCTTAAAATTTGTTAAAATTTTAATGACGTTTAAGGTGCTAAGGGTGCTTTAAGTGGTAAAATGTATTAAAAACGATAAAACACGAAAGTATACAACAGTTCTATTGGATAGCAAATAAGTAACATTGCAATACTTAAAAAAACAATTTTGTTTAAATCATTGTTTAAAAAAAAACTATTTGTTTTAAACAATGTTTTAAACAGTGTTTAAAACAAACCAACTCTGGTTAAATTGTTTACTTTGTTTACATTGTTTACGTTGTTTACATTGTTTACGTTGTTTACATTGTTTAGATTGTTTACATTGTTTACGTTGTTTACATTGTATACATTATTTACATTATTTACACTGTTTACATTGATTACATTGTTTACATTGTTTACATTGTTTACGTTGTTTACATTGTTTACATTGTTTACGTTGTTCACTTTGTTTACATTGTTTACAATGTTTACATTGTTTACTTTGTTTACATTGTTAACATGTTAATGTTTACTTTGTTTACTGTAGTAAAAGCAAAAACAATTAATCACATTTCTTAATATTCCAAACTGTAAACAAATAAATCTCTATTCCAAATTATAAACAAGTCCAACAAAAACGCAACACTGACCTAAACTCTAGTTTTGCATTTCAATCGATTACAATTTCATAATGCCTTTTTCGCAAATCGTACATTTATTCCAATTTTATTAAAACAATATTTCCGCGATAATAACCTAATTAAAATAAGCGTTAATTTCGCGAAATTACATTATGTAATTTTTAATAAAATAAAAACAAAAAACTAAAGTTTGGTCAATGGATCGATTCTATAGAAATACTAATTAATAATAAGGTCAACGAGTCATCGTTTTTTAATTATATAAGTAAGTTTTTAATTAATAATCAGAGTCAATTTTACAAAACCAATCAAGCAGTTTTAGAGTCGTTTTATACAAAGAAATCAAGTCAGTCAGATTTACGCAAATTAATCAAATCAATCGTTTTTCGGTCAATTATTACAAATCGATCAAATCAGGCAGTCAATCTAATAGCAGACAATTAAACAGTCATTTTAACAAAAATTAAGGAAGTCGGTCGTTAAGTAAAAATCCATCAAGTGAGTCCTTTTTACAAATATAAAACAAGCCAGTCAATTTAAGAAAAATCAATTATACGGTCAGTTGTTACAAATCAACCAAGTGAAATCGTAAAGTCAAGTGATTAATTAAAATAGTAATTAAGCGGACAATTAGTGAAGTTAGCTTTCTTTAGTTTGAAGTCAATCATTATTTGACAAAACAGTCGTTAGATCAAATTTTAAATATTATAAACAGAGTTTAGATTACAAACTATAAGTTAAGAAAAATATAAAAATAAACCAAAATATTGTGTCATAGTTTTTGTCAAATAAAAGTGGTGTTATTTGGAGTTTTAAATATAAATATAAATTAAAACATTGAGTTATTATTTTAGTCAAATAAAAGTGCTGTTATTTGGAGTTCCACTTAAACTTGTGTAAGCTAACCTAAACTTATCACAAAGAGTTTCCCTCATTTCTTTGGGAAATAACGTTCCGGTTAGAGATTGAGTGCAGTCAACAGACACATCAATAATCATATTAGTTAATTAAAAGCACTGCATTTTCCACACGCGAAAGTGTCACCAGCCATCGAAAGCACTACATTGTAGTGCTAATAAAGTATAAAATAAGTAGCGAAATAAATACTTAAAACAATTATTGGCACTACACATTGTTATATAGTAGTGCTAACATTTGCACTACATTAGGTTGTTTACATTGTTTACATAGTTTACATTGTTTAGTTAACATTGTTTACATTGTTTACGTTTACGTTGTTTACATTGTTTACGTTGTTTACATTGTTTATAATTTTTACGTTGTGTACATTGTTTATATTTCTTACATTGCTTACATTGTTTACGTTGCTTACATTGTTTACATTGTTTACGTTGTTTCCATTGTGAACATTGTTTACTTTCTTATTATTGTTTGCTTTCTTAAATTGTTTACATTGTTTACATTGTGAACATTGTTTAGGTTCTTGTTATTGTTTGCGTTCTTAAATTGTTTACGTTGTTTACTTTGTTTACATTCTTTACGATCTTTACATTGTTTACTATGTTTACGTTCTTGACATTGTGTACGTTGTTTACATTTTTACGTTTTTTACGTTCTTTTTATTGTTTTTGTTGTTAATGTTCTTTACATTGTTGACGTTGTTTACGTTCTTTACATTGTTTATGTTGTTTACATTGTTTACTTTCTTTGCAATGTTTACGTTCTTTGTATTGTTTACGTTCTTTACATTGTATACGTTCTGTACATTTTTTACGTTCTTTACATTGTTTACGTTTTTCACATTGTTTACGTTCTTAACATTCCCAGAAAACATATTTACGTCAATGTGACATCAAAATTACATCACGCTTAGTCACATCTTATGTAAAATCTAGGTCATGTATCAGTCATATGTATGTTATTATTTCACACTTATTTTCGTAAGAACATGACATAACAAAAATGATATAACTATGACATAAATGTGATGTCTGTGGTGATATCGTGACGTTGCTAATTGCTGAGATTGATATCATGGTAATATAAAAAAATTTCTGTGAGTGCAATGTAAATAAAGGATAAAAGTGGCAAAAACACCTACCCATTAGTCATTCATTACTCATTACTTACCCAGTATTCCATATGCTTTAAGATAGAAGGCACTAACTATGTGCAGAACTTTTCAAAATATATATATTAAAAATGGATAAACCTCTAGTGAAATTCAACTAAATCATATTAAAGTCATATTTATGTCCAAATTACGACATCATATCAAAGTCATATATAAGAGATCAGTATGATGTCATAAAAGCATCATATATATGATATCTTGTTATGGTCATGACTATGTCAAATTTACGTAACAACTACATCACATATAAATGACGTTCGTGTGATGTCATATTTATGTCTTGTGTTCACTGGGTTGTTTACGTTCTTTACAATGTTTACGTACTTTACATTTTTTACGTTGTTTACGTATTTAACGTTGTTTACGTTGTTTGCGTTGTTTACTTTAATTATGTTGTTTACATTGTTTGCGTTGTTTACGTTCTGTACATTGTTTACGTTCTTTACATTGTTTACGTTGTTTATAATGTTAACGTTCTTTACATTGTTTACATAATATTGTTTTTGTTAATTACGTACCTGAAGTAATTTTTTTTCAATATCTTAACACCAACTGTAAAAATAATGTTTATATCATTTAATTAACTATTATTATCTTTATATTTTTAATGTATATAGTCCGTGAATAATTCTAAAAATATAACACAACATCTTCCCAAGAGAGATAGATTAACACTAACAAAATTATTTCAAACAATTGATTGATTCCGAGTTCCGAATGAATCCTTCTACACTCTAAAATTAAATAAAACAGGCATTGTTGGATGGTTTATTCTAGTTTAGAAATTAGAATATAGATGGAAAAAATTATTTCGTCATTAGGGGCAAAAGCAATTTGTATAGGTTTTTATATCACTGATGACGAAAAAGAATTTTTCGATGCAATGAACAAACATCAAAAGTAGATTTTTAAGTTGGGCAGTAGAAAAAAATTATTGCATATATCTGTTTAATATTTTTGTTTGCCATTTTTCATGTTGGTTAACCGCTATTTAAACTTAATTTTTCATAATATACATATTAAGAAAATTATGGAAAACGAATATTATTTTCCAGTACAAGTCAAATGTTTAAATTTTGTGATTTTTTGTCTTTTAAATTGCATCATTAAAAAAATGGTGAAAAATAGATGCATCATTTACAAATGCAATCACACTTACACGTATGCTTCTCTCAGTATGAAAATGTTTGTCGTGTTTGATAAATCATTGAATGATTTCAAAGTGAAATTTAGAAAACTAACTGTTGTAGCATTTAAGTTGTTTTCTCTAGTGGAATCTAAAAAGTAACCGAATTAGTAGCAATAATGCTGGTATTTCTCTCAATGATGCTCCACTAGAATCCAAGCCAGTTGGTCTTCTAGCATCTTCCATATTGTAGATGATATAGATTTCTCTGTTTGATAGGAACAGGGTTAACAACTTCAATTATATGTTCAACCACTTATGTTTGGCCTAATCCTATTTTTGAGAGCAATGAAAGGTGCTATATATTGCATCATAGAACTGTTAATTTTTTACGGTGACACAACCGGTAGAGACTGCGTCCTTGGAGTGAAATTTTGATATTGAGGTACTGTTATGTAGACTGGAGTATGATAATGTAGAGCGGTAAAGTTTCAGATTTATTTAATGTCTGTTTTCTCATAATTCACAATTTTGCTTACCATACGTAGTTCATAAAAGTTTCTCATTCATCCACAACCTATAGTCATATTTTCATATAGTTTCCGTTACATAAATTTGTTCTTAGCATAAAACATTTAACAATAATATTTCCTTTACAATCCCCTTTTATTGACTCACACTGCGTTTTCACCCGCATTACTTTACCATACTACTAAAATTTGAATTCTCCGGACACTAACCGTACTTGCTCAACAAAATTTTCGAACCTCAAACGGCTGTGCATATTTGTCCAATCGTCGCAATAAAAAAATTATTATCCTACAATTAGTTAAGTATTCGATTTCTTATATGGATATTTTTTGTCAATTTATCTTTCCGTTATAGATCTACATTTTACTGTAATACTATAGTAAGCTATTATTTCCTAACACATAAACATCATAAGATCGGTTAAACTTACGTTTAATTCATTTTCATATTTCTTACAAATGTGTTGGAAATAACTTATTTCGTTAAATTATCTTGCACTTTTGTGTATGACAAAATAACGAACAGTTTTGTTTTAACGGAAAAGGTCCTAACATTTATTACATAAATTAATATAAATTTCCTTTCACCAGAAACACTTTGTCGAATTTTTCGATAGTAAAAAAATTGCTATAAAAGAGATGACTATACGATTTTCTCTCACTTAGTCTATTACATTTTGATTTGTTTGTTTGCCTTCTTTTAGTCGATTTTTGTGAAAATAAACAGACAGGTGATTTTTTCTTTGAGAAGTTTTGTTTTCCGACGGCTGAAAGTAAAAAAAAGGAAGTCAAACAAAATAGCGGCAGATGTTAAATTTTCCTTGGTTCTGGAAGATATTGGAGAACCACACCCAGGAATGCGATGGATTGTTTTATTTAAAGGTAATGTAGAGTGGCTATAATTAACCATCTGTGATATAAATAGAATTATTCTTGACATCTATTCGATGATTAAAATCTGTGATACACATTAAATGAAATGGCGGTATGATTAATCAAATTTCTTCTACATTAATGTAATTTATTAATAATTTATAAATATATTAATTTATTAATTAAATCTGTGATATATACAAAATTATTCAACTCTACATTTATGCAATTTATTAATTTATTAAAACTGTGATATATACAAAATTATTAAACTTTACATTTATGCAATTTATTAATTTATTAAATCTGTGTCATATACAAAGTTATCAATCTTTTCCTTTATTCGGATACTAAGTACTGTGATAATAATTAGTAAAACTTTACTTCATCTCGCATGTTAAAATTTGTGCTGTACCTTAGTAAAATTTACAATATTTGTGTCGCTAACCAAACATAGTAATTAGCCAATTATAATCATTAAAAGAAAACATTTTGTGGATCATTAATTAATTGTAGTGAAACAAGATCACAGTTCTTATATCTAATTATAACTTAAGGAAAGAACAATAAAGGAACTGTACGATAATCACGCATAATCCAGCAAACGGTTAAACCATTAATGTAATTTGCACCATAAATTGAAACGCATCATTTATATCAAGTTTTTGCTATTACTACTTATTTCAACGCAACATTTGTGTCAAAGTTTTACTATTGCTGCCGTATATTATACATATTGAAACGCATCATTTATATCAAATTTTTGCTGTTACCACCGTATATTGGACATATTTCAACTGATATCAAATTTTGGTGTGATGACAACTGAAGTTCAACTCAACATTGGTATACAATTTTCTTGTGTTGTTATCACCGAATTGTAACTCAGCATTCAAGTATTATTTATGCCATTTCAACCATTGTACTTTACCTATTGGATTGGTCATCGCTGATGGAGGGCTAAGGCCGCAAGTCTTGGAAGCCGGGAGGATTTAAACATGGGGTGAGCGAACTTGATTTATTTTAATTACTTTTTTTTAGCGTAGAAGTGTGAATGCGTGTGAAAGGGTGTATCAGTGATTAAATGGGGGCGTGCTTGTCGTTGCGTGTGTGTGTGAACTGGAGATGCGTGTAGCAGGATGCATGTAGTCTGAATTGGTAATGATTCTAATCAAAATATTTTTTTTTCTTTGTTCCGAGGTAACGTCTCGTTTTCCAAATACCTTTTCTTTTATTATGTTGCCTGGATTTATGAATTTATATTTTTAAGTAAATCACAAATCATTCTCCAAATAACCTGTATTACAAAAAAAAAAAAGAAAGACAAATTCTTGTCAGGTTTTAAGTTTATTAATGCTATAATACATTAACCAACTGTAAACTACAGGTATTGAAACAAACTGGTTTGGACATGTTTGTTTAACTTACAAATGAACTCATAACTTTTTTTGAGTTGTTAATATTTTTTTTTGGGAATTACTTATGGTTTTATAATTTTTTTTAAAATGTTATTAATAAAGACAAAGGGAAATAATCAATAAAGACTTTCCATATAGCGTGTGACGTTCTCCAGTGCTCTAAGATTTGATTCACGGTTTACCAGCAATGACAGTGGTGTACCAGCTGTATCAGATTGATCAGCTGGCAACAATACAACCTATGTTTGATTACTACCATCGGTGATACTTGCTGTGGGTCTTAGAGCTTAATTGTCTTGCTTCGCAGTCTGAGTGTGTAGGTGAATGTTAGCATGTATGAAGCGTGAGTGTGTGAGCGTATGGGAATGATTGTGGGGGTTGGACGCGCTGCTCGTGGTTCTTTCGCAAAAGGGGTCGCCAGAGTCTCCGTATTTCACTTGTATTTTTTTCATTTCTGTGGATTTTCGTAAATTGCGTACATTTCTGCATTTGTGTTGAAGCAGCAGGTAAAAATCTTTCAAATCCACGATGGCTGAGCTTTAGTCGTTAAGGCGTTAAATCACTCTAGGTACGCATCCTGCTATGCCATTCTCATTGGTTCGCCAATGAGAAAGCTCTTCATTGCAGTACTCAATTCATTTTTAGTTTGGTCAGTCATTACCATCATCAGTTTTAGCGGTGGAGCCGATTAACATTGGCGTAACACCTTAAAGAAGTTGCAACCGAAAAAATTAACGAAATGATAATTGAACGGAAAACTTTACAAATAAGCGAGAAGTGACTCATTGGATTAATGGTTCTCGATGAAGATACAAGTCCTAACAAAAGTCCTATAACCTCAACGAATTTTCTCAATTTCGAATTGTTGCATACCAAAGAACTTTGTAATAAGATCAACAGAGCGATTCCAATTGCTTATAATAGCTTAGCTTAGTTAAACGACTTAGTTTTAAACTGCAGGATTATGATGTCAATTGTAAACGATTTCGAAATATTGCCTTCAATAATGACACTGAAATAAATTTCTTGTGCCGTGTCTCCAATAAGGTAATGTAATGTTTAAAAGATATTCGCATCAAACAATTTTTTAGTGTAATCCAAGCGCCCGTAATTAGATATAACTGCTATTATAATTGAAATTTGTACCTAACCGACTTCTTTTCTGTTGACAAGTAATAAATATGTATCATTTATAAAAATGCTATATTGTACAATTTGTGGTTTTTATTCCTTGATAGAGACAGATGCATGGTGATACTGCTGGGCTACGTTCAAACTTGAATCACCAATTTTCGAAATCAATCTAGCCACCACTTCTACTAATAGTTCAAGTTCTAAGCACGGCTAGAGATCTCCTCAAGGTTTGAGATGTCCCCATAGTTTGTACACCAAGTGAACCAATGTATACACCAAGTAGACTGGAGAGTATAAAATCTCTGTTCTCATCTGACAGATTGCACTTTTAGACTTTAAAATTTGTTAATAAGAATTATAAGAACCAAGTTTTATACAAAAATTTTATTGTTTAACTCTGAAGAATTTGAAATATTTGTGCATCATTATTACACTGCACTGTCAAAATGTTTGGAAAGTTCTAGGGATCAGCGTTCGTTTATGTGTTAAATTATGTGTTAAAAAGACGACATTATATTTATAAAACGAAAATCGTAATAAAAAATATTTTTATTGGACTTTGTACATTTAAAACAATTAAAAAACTATTTGTATAAAAGATCTGGCAACATTGAGTGCATTCGAATGTTATCATTCAACTCCTCAAAATCAGTTTTCTTAACCTAAAATAATATCTTCAAACATTTATATAAATATTTACATTATATATGTTTTTATTTTTTACAAGTTTCAAATTTTTAACAACAAAAACTACAAAAGCATTACTACTCCAAGTTACAACTAATCTAATAATGAATACTAAGTTTTTTAATTTCTAGCATGGATGTGATGCAATTATCACATCAAGTTCAACTAGTATAGCAAATGTCAAAAATACAGCATAAACGCCTAATAATGCAAAACTAACCATAGGAATTAAACGGTACTTCGAGATGTATAAAACTAAATACAATATCAAAACTATTGCCAGTAGGGAAAGAATAATGTATTGAATTCCATGTGATCCGATTAAAACATATGGCTCTAAACCTTGACCTTTAGATATTGCACCTCGTAGAAACCAAGGAAATCCTAGTGAAAAAAGAATTGATAGCGAATTTGTTCCCAGCGAATTAGAAAAATTTGATGCGCCTTGCCCTAAGTAAAAAAAAATGTTGCTATAAATTACTATGGTAAAAATGTTTAAAAAACCATACCTTTCATTGCCATAATGAGACCAGCAAAGATTTCTGGTAGACAACCTCCTAAAGATAAAAATGTTAAACCCATCACGGATTCTGGTATATTCAATACATATCCAATTACAGTTAACATCCAGACAGTTAAATATGATATCCCACCGATACATATGATACACATTACGAAACTTAGAGGATATAAGCGTCTGTAGGTCTTTGGAGATGGAATCAAAATTGTCAATATCAGTTTAATCGGCCATGTATACCACCACCATATCTTTTTTGCTAAAGAACCTTGTGGTAAGCGCCATAAGCTTTTCCGTTGTTTTTTAATGTATGTTACGATTACACTTTCTCTTTTTTCGGGAATTATGCTCTCTCTTTTGACATCACTAACAATTAAATCCAAATTCGGTTTCTCCAAAGTTATAGATTTTGTATCAACTGTTGCAACTGATTGGTGATTTGTTGGTAGTTCGGGTTGATGTCCAATTCCCGGTTTTTCTATGTCTAAAAAAATAAAATTTCACAAATAAATTGATATAAGTTATAACGTTTTTCGTACCTTTGGAACGTTTCAGTCGCCCGCACATATTCCATTTTTCATCAAAAAGCTTAGTTGCATATTTTTTAATCTTCTCATTTTGAAACATTATCAAGTAATAAAACGGAAGGGTTATAAACAATATCATACCTTCCCACCATTGTATTTTTATATCCCATGCAAAAGCAATTAGAAGTGATATATTTATACCTAACATCAAACAATCTCTAGTTGCTTGCCACCAACACATTTTACCACCAGCTGTATCAACAAATCCAATAATCGCTGCAACCACCAACATATTACACATCAACGATCCAATAATATTACCAAGACCCATATCTGATTTTGCGATAAATGTTGAAATTGTGTTTGTAAAAAATTCGGGCATTGTTGTTGCTGTTGCCATAAAAGTTGCGGCAGCGACATCCTGTGAAATAAAATAAAAAACTGTGATACTAACATTTGTTTTTATAATTTTTTAACTAATCATGGGTTAATTCAACCTACTACTTGTAATACGGTTAACTAGATACCTAAATTTAAATGTTTCCTTTTTTGTTCACACATTCTCCAAGTTGTCTTGGAATGTTTGAACCAACTGGATTCAGTTTTCAACTTTGAAATAGCCTAAACTGGAAGAAACTTTGCACGTCTACATTTTGTTAGTCAAATTCCATAAATCAGATCAAAACCAATTAATTTTTGTGGTGAACAAAAAATTTAAAACTAGAATAGGGGCATCTAGAATAAGGGCTTCATGCTTTAACCAAATCGAATTATTCTTCACATTTGATTGTGTTTTTTTTTCCAATATATCCATCCAAAATTAATTTTTGAGTTTTTGAGAAAGTATTGAGAACTTCAGCAAATTTTGCGGATTCTCTTGTTAAATTTCTGTTCAATTGGATTGGTTCAAATTCGGGTAAAGAAAGGTTAAGAAACCAGGAGGTATAGAGAGAATAATAAATATTAAAAACGAAAACCAACTGCAAAAATTGCATGCGTTTATCAATCTTCAATTGATCTA
The DNA here is from genome assembly GCA_963693315.1 of Diogma glabrata. Taxonomy (NCBI): domain Eukaryota; kingdom Metazoa; phylum Arthropoda; class Insecta; order Diptera; family Cylindrotomidae; genus Diogma; species Diogma glabrata. The sequence goes on from OY856188.1 coordinate 54,501,432, forward strand.
ACTCAAACGCCAAATTGTAGTGATCGAAACAATTAACATCAATACATGATTCACTACAAACCGTTTAAAAAGCGTTGATCAACACATCAGATGTTGTCTGTGGCCTAGGACTTAAAACGTATTTAAGTGTTGTGACACATATTATAATCCCCTTTCAACTTTTTAATTTATCTACTTTTTTGTTTATATTTAAATATTTTATGAATAGATAAAGAATTATTCTTTAAGGCAATAATAATTTAAAGTAAGCGAAAATGAATAAATTATTGCAAATATGAAATTAAATATTATAAATCTATGAAAATAACGAATAGCTATAAAAATTTATCAAATTCAATTCGATAAGCTACTTAATGGTATCAATAAATTAAATGATACCTATATGACGTGTTATTAAACAGTACGGTAGTCTATGAATTTGTTTTGTACATAAAATCAAAACAAAATTATTAAACAATGATAATGTGGTTTAGATTAACGCTATTCAATAATAGATTAGTTATCGTTTGCATTAAACAAAAGTATTAAAATATTTTAATACTATCTCTAAGGTTGTCTTTGTCTTTGCCTCTGTCTCTGTCTCTGTCTCTGTCACTGTCTCTGTCTCTGTCTCTGTCTCTGTCTCTGTCTCTGTCTCTGTCTCTGTCTCTGTCTCTGTCTCTGTCTCTGTCTCTGTCTCTGTCTCTGTATCTGTCTCTGTCTCTGTCTCTGTCTCTGTCTCTGTCTCTGTCTCTGTCTCTGTCTCTGTCTCTGTCTCTGTCTCTGTCTCTGTCTCTGTCTCTGTCTCTGTCTCTGTCTCTGTCTCTGTCTCTGTCTCTGTCTCTGTCTCTGTCTCTGTCTCTGTCTCTGTCTCTGTCTTTGTCTCTCTCTATCTCTGTCTCGGTCTCTTTGATTTTTTTGCATTGCCTTGCATCTTCTCTTGCACTTATGCTTTGTTGGTTTTTATAGTTTTACAATGACTTACTTTTGTAGATCTAGTGTTTTGTCCTTGTAGATATTTAAGGTAGCATTTTTTCTTTTTTCATGCTTGGTTGTTTTATTTATGCGCGAATGAAATACCATTGGGATATGGATTAAAGTTTTTTACTAATCGTAAACTGTGTCTCAAGCAACTCTTAGTACAATCAATACATTTTTATTGTTAATAATCCTTAATTATAACTTACCTGTGATAAATGTAAATCATCACAAATACATTGAACTGAAGGCAAAAAATAATCATTGATAATTACAGCGGTTACTGTAAAAAAATAAAAGGCCCCAATAAAATGTAATACAACAGCTCCTTGAGCAAGTTGTTCCCCTGTAAACCAAAATTAGAAATTATTTATTTTCACATAATCTTATAATAAAAACGTTTACAAACATGTGAATAGATCATCTGGAAAGTCAACAATTGAGTGTGTTCGATTGCATGTAAACGCTATATTTTCATCATTGTAATTTACGTATTTCCATTTTACATTATCTAGTTCTTCATCCAAATGAGTGTGGTCGGTCAGGTCACTTTGCAGGGCTTCTGTAATAAAAGTTATAAATTACGTTGTAACACCTTTTATCAACTACATGTGGTATTTAGTTTAGGAAAATAGTTTACGTTTGTTAAGATAATAATAAAATGATTTCAATAAACTTTATCATACATAAAAACAAATATAAACTTAAAATTAACATGATTTATTATAAACGACAATAAAATAAATATAGTTTATAAATTTACAAAATATTTGGCGGCCTTAAATATAATCTTTGATTTAAATCTAATCAGTTAGTTAAACCATCATTATTTTATTTATAATAGAAAAAATAGTAAGCTGGTGTATTTGTTCTCATCTTTTACCAGATTCCAATTTTTGCTATTCCTAAATTCATGTATATATTATCGTGAATTTTCAGAATGTCGTACTTGTTTTTCAGGGGTCACCTTGTACGTGACTCTGTGATACAGGTCTGGCTTACTCGATGTATCCGAGTCGTAAGTTCATGCTACCTTACCAACATCCCCATTCCAGTACGTCTTCAGTACGCCACGAAGGAAGGATCTAGTGTGTTAAAACTAGGCTAGCGTACGGTAGCCTCTGGGCACCTGTCGTCTTCAGTTGTATGTAGACTTTTAACAAGTATAGGCGAAGGCTTGTTGTTGACTGTTATTGCGTCTTAACTCGTGCGAACAACATGAAAAAGTCAGACAAGTGCCAAGGGTTCCGTGAATGTAAAAGAACCCAATATCAAAAATAATTGACAAAAACTTGTGTTGTTGTAGTTTCTTTATATTGTCAGACCATAACGCTTAACAAAATAAATGTTTAATCGTAAATTTAGGGGGGTGGAGAGGCTACATACAAAAAAAAAATTTTTTTACAATAACAGAAAAATTGTGCATTGCAAAATTCTAAAAAAAATTGTTAAGTTTTTAAATTAAGTGCTTCTTCATACGACACCCCACTCATTTGGGTCAAAAATGGTTTTATTTAACTCTCCCCTCACCCATCCTTTAAACCCACAGAAATGGTTTGTACTTTTGTTGTACTTTTTGGACAATAACTCAAGAACTGTGCACCGCAAAATTCTAAAAAAAATTGCAATGATTTCTAAATTAGGTGTTCTTTCAAATGACACCCCATTTGCTTGGACCGAAAAAGATTTTTTTACCCTCTCCACCCCCGTTCCATAAACACACAGAAATATAATTATTTGAGACTTCGCTATGATTTTCATTCAAAATTTACCAAATTTTCTAACTCTGAGAATTTTTACAAATTTTTCTGTCAATCAGTGTCGAAACGTAGAAGGGTGGACGGTCTGAAAGTTGCGCTTTTTTGACAATAACTCAAAAACTGTGCATCGCAAAATTCTAAAAAAAATTGCAATCATTGATGATGATTGCACTAATTATCATATTTGATTTGATTAGATTTTGATATTAGCCATTTTCCATTTCATTTTTTAAATATCTTAAATCATCAACTAGCCTGGAAGTTTAGCTTCATACAAATAAAACGACACAAAGGAATGCAATTATTATTTGTTTTTGTTTTTTTGTTCATTTCAATTATAAATAAAAAAAAAATTGTCATTATTACCCTAGGTAATTTTTTATTATTATTATTGACCTAGGGTGAGAAAACTTACTTCTCATTGGAGCAATTGAGTAAATAATGACGAGATCTCAAGTTAGTAGTTAAAAAAAGTTTTTATTTTTGCATTAGTACATTTCAAGAAAAAGTCACGGTCCCGAAAAATTGGTTCCAGTGTGATCAAATTATAAAGAATTACCAGAGGGTTCGAATAAAACAGAAGCAAGAGCTAAATGAAAAAAATGTCAACGTGAATTACAGGGTATAGGTTACTCGTATGATAAAGTACAGTTAAATGTGTTTGTCAATGTACAATGCAACCAACGATGATGCAGAAATTATTAATATTACTCGACTACTTTATCCAAGGCCCCAAATGAGTCAAACCGCAAAGAACGACAGAAACAGAGTAGAGATATCAACTATTTACGAAATATAACGGAAAAAGTATCGAAAATCCAGAAACACATAACCAATAATGCTCTTACATGACTGGCATGAACAGTAATATTGAAGACACAAATGAAAAATTAATTAGGTACTTTGTTCTGCCCATAAATTAAATATTGTATAATATTTTCGGAACCACCATCAACGATGATTGGTATGGTATACAGGTGACAACGGGGAGACATTGATCGTCCCACAAGAAGTCCGCTAAAACTCATATTGCAACACTCTCGAATCATGTTTTAAAAAAATTAGTCGATATTAGTGAAAGTCTGTAGGGTTGCGACCTTAGAACGCCAAATATTGGTAAAAAGAAATTTCGGTTCCATAGACTCACGTTGGACCTACAAAAAATTCCCCAAATTTCAGCTTCCCTGATCAAGCCTGTGAACGGTGCAAACCGAGTTTGTCTCCCATTCAATTAGCATAGGAAAAACGACGTTTTTGCCCTACGTTTTTGAATAGTTGTTTTTCCAATTTCTACAGCATTTTTAAAGAATTAAAATTCCTACAAAAAATGTTTCTATTCCCTTTTTTACATAGATTTTTGCGCAAAATAGTTATTTGTTTCACTAGACCAAAAAATGATGGATTTAGGGACGAGTAAAAAGATTGCGGTGCGACGCGATAGCGAGCTTCAAAATCCATTTTTTGTCAAACGTAAAAGCACAAAAGTTTTTTTTTACAGGATAAACTTTCATTTTTTACGAAAACTATAGTTTGCTTAGAAATTTAACGAGAACAAACGAACTGACAAAAACGCGACAGCGAAGCTGGAGCGTTTTTATCTAGCACGTTTGTTCGAGTTTAAATTGCTAAAAAGCAAACTGGTTTGAGTTTATAAAATGAAAGTTTACCCGATCCTAAAAAAAGATCGAGTGAGTTTTGGCTAGATAAATTGACGATTCCATGCATAGATGCTACTAAATCAAAAGCCAACTTAATTTTAAGCTAGACAAAGTTTTATCAATCAATGTCAAGCTAGAGAGGTTTTTATCGCTGTAAAAAAGGGTGCACCTTTTTTATCGATGTCAAAGTGACAAAAACAAACAATCAAGTAGACATTTTATTATAATAGTGAATTTATCCGAGTAAAACATTAAATTTTTTCTCCAACCGTTATTTAATCTATTGTCTAATAAAATTCGAATATATTCAACATTTAATAGCTATTTATGTATTAAGGGCGTAAAGTATGTATTTTCCGCATGAGAGTAAAATTGTTGCTCAAGGCGTTAGTCGAGAGAAACAATCGCTCGAAAGCAAAAAAGATACTTTATGCCCGAATTGCATACAAGATTTTTTGTACGAGTAAAGCCGCAATTAGACTATTGCAGAACTCTGCAATATTTCTGCAATGGTCGTGCAATGGTAGTGTGTAAAATATTCGTTGCAGAAAAGTTTGGCAATGAACTGATTGCAAAACATTGTAATGAGTCAATAGTCAATAGCAGTAGCAATAGCAATAGTCTAATTGCGGCTTTAGACTCTGTATTATTTGCATAAATAAAAATACATATATTTACACAAAATAGTAAAATATTTTTTTAGAAAATTATTTTATCCAAGTAGTTTTTCGAAATAATAATAACTTTGGGCATTATTATTTCAATTTTAGGCCATGTTATTTCAATATTGGCAAATTGTTATTTCAATAGGAAAAAATGACCTGCTTTACGAACAATTTTTGAATCGTAAAAGTGAGTTTTACCGTTTAATCGTACAAAAATTATATTTAATTTACATCTCAAACTAAATCCAAGCAACCATTTCAATTTTTTGTAAAATATAATATCAAATTACTTCGGTCTGAAAGGCCTAAGTATTACATTCATGAGCCAAAAGTGAAATTCTTACTCCCACTTTTTTGGCATTTCTCGACGTTTTAGGACTAACTTATTCTAAAAAAGCAAAACATTTACATTTACATTTAAATTTAATTTGATTTCATATACTAATTTTTCAATTTGCACAGATTTTATTATAAGCAGTTGGCTTAACCCTGCTTCAGCCAATTATTTAGATGACACGGTCTCTTAATTTTTACAAAAAAAATTTTGTGGGAACATTCCCAAAAACTCATTCAATATTCGTTTAATATTAAAATTTTGTTGGAACTTTTACACAAAATAAATAAATTGATTTTGAGTTGGTTCTTTTCCCAATCTATATTCAACTCTTCCCGACCAACAACAGGTTTTCATTCCTCAACCCCAACTAATCACTTTAACTGCTAACCACCAACTCTATAATTCAAAACCAACTGTCTGACTTAAAAAAACAATTAAATTTATTTCTCATGAGTCAAAAGAATATTGTCAGCATAAATTTCTTTTGTTTTTCTTTGTAAAAAAATGATTTAGTTAATATTTAGTTTTAGTTTTTCACTAATTAAGCGAAAAAATTATAAAAAATAAATAAAAATTTAATATAGGTTTCCGGTCAGGTATGGTATGATTGAATTTGATGGGAAATTTTTATTCGAATCGAAAATACTATGACAAATTTTTTCCGACGTATGATTGAAATATTTCGTAATATTTTCGATTCTCATAAAAACGCACCCACTTAGTACAGAATTTAAAAATGTCAAAACGTTTTATTATTCGTATTTATCATTTGTTTTGTGTCTATATTGATAGAATATATTATAGTTTAAATGGCGAGTTTAGTTTTTTTGGATTCGAAAATTTTCCCGACAGAAATGTTCGAAAAATACTTTCAATCATGTGCCATTTTAAATTTCCGAATAGTTATAATATTTCCGAGTCGGATTTTTATTCAATCATACCACCACAGATATTGAATATCTTGCCCATTACAAATTATGGTATTATAAGTTTGTCAAAAAAATGTTGTCAAGAGTGTCAATTATTTTACCCAATTGTTTGAAAAAAAATAAAATTAATTTTATTTGTATTGAGAATTTTATTGCATTATAAGTTTGTCAACAAAATATTGTCAAGTGTGTCAAAAAAATTATTTCATTTATTTTTTAACCAATTTTTTGGAAAAAAAAAATTTGTTGTTTGTATGACGTAAATGTAATTGGCATGGATATTTTTGAATTTGTTATAGTTTTTGAAATATTTTTGGAATTTTGAAAAAAGTTTGTATTTTTGATTTTGTAATAATTTTTGCAATATTTTTAGAATTTTGAAAAAAAAAGAATAGAATTTTTGAATTTTTTATATATATATTTTTAGAATTTTGAAAAAAGTTTCAATTTTTGACTTTGTAAGAATTTTTGGAATATTTTTAGAATTTTGAAAAATTTCAAATTTTTAATTTTATTATAATTTTTAAAAACTTTGAAAAAAGTTTCAATTTTTGATATTGTTATAATTTTTGCAATATTTTTAGAATTTTGGAAAAAGTTTCAATTTTTGAATTTGTAAGAATTTTTTAAATATTATCAGAATTTAGAAAAAGTTTAAATATTTGATTTTATTTAATTTTTGGAATATTTTTGGAATTTTGAAAAAAGTTTGTATATTTGATTTTGTTATAATTTTTGCAATATTTTTAGAATTTTTGAAAAAAGTTTTAATCTTTGATTTTGTAAGAATTTTCGGAATACTTTTAGAATTTCGAAAAAAGTTTGATTTTATTTAATTTTTACAATATTTTTGGAATGGAGTGAAGGAGTTTTTGGAGTTTTGTAATTGATTTCTAAACAGAGATAAAAAAATACTTGTACTTTAACAAAGGGTTATGTTTGATATACATCGCTGCCCAAAACTTAAAACAATGTCCTCATAAAAGTTTTTTGCCAAAAACTATATCAAAATCCTTAACCCAGACCGAAGTCTTGATATCTCAGAGCTGTGAGATTTCAGCCCCTCCATATTTTCCTATTCAAACTTTGATTTCTGTTTTGCATAGAAATAAAGATTTGTTTATTTTTTGTTCTAGGACAAAAAATGATAGTTTTTGGGACTGCTACCATGACAACTATGTATTGTCTAGTTTTCATGGTAGCCTAGTATAATTACTATGCAATACACACATGACATAGTTTTTGTAAAATATTTCCAAACAAAAAGTGCATATTTAGTCCGGTTGAAAAAACCTATAGTTTTTCTATAAAAGCAGATGAAAAGTCTATTTTCGAGCAGGCTTAATCAATCCCCTGTGAAAATGGTTTTTTTTCTTTAGTGTAATTTGTTAATATTGTAGTTGTTATGGTATTTTCATAAAATTCTACAAAGTTTTTAAACAAAGCAACCATGAAACAATAGAATATGAAATTTGAATGTTTTTTTAATTTTCGATTTTTAATTTAATAATTTTGAATAAATATCGTGAAAACGTTCTTGAAAATGCTCCACGCGTCTCGTGAACAAAATTTTCACTCATGAAAAACCAGCGTTTTCCTCTCTTGTATAGCAAGCAAAATGTAATATGTTTCTATGCTAAATAAATGGGAAACGAATTCGGTTTCCGCCGTTCACAGTAGGGCTACCAAAATTATCCTTTTTGCCTATACCGGTAATACAGATCTAAGTTTCTCACGTTACCAGTATTACCGGTTAAATTTTTTTAGTTTTATTGTGGATGTTATTTAATTTGACGAATTTGCTGTTGCAGGTAAATATTCATTGTTATTTAATTCGGTAATACCGGGGGCCAATACCAGTTATAACGGTGGTACCGTTACATGTATTGGAAGCCCTAGTTTACAGATTTGATCTAGGAATTTCAAATTTTTGGTGATTTTTTTGTAGGTCTAATGCTTAAAATGGTTCTAGGTCTTAAATGTAGGTCCTAGGTTTTAAATAGTTTTTATGTGTTGTGACTGTAATTCCTACTACACAAAAAATTTTATTTTAAGAAAAATAATAACAGACAATATTGGCGTTTTCATGGATTCCTAATATCTTAAGCCTAAATCTAATATCATTAATTTTAATTACAGCGAATAGCTACATAATAATTACGTCAAAGTTGTAGTTTTAATAAACTGTGCTCAATTAATTACATTTACCAAACTGCATTGGAAATTATTAATAATAACCGGTCAATGTAATAAATGCACATAAATTAATCACTTTGACCAATATATTTGGTTATTATTAATAATAACCGGCGATTATTAATAATAACCTATTATTCACACTGACCGTAACATATATACGAAAGCATATAAAATTACTCGCCAAAATGTTAATTTGCCGCTCGTATTCTTGCTGTAAATTTCATACTCGAGTGTTATTTTGGCATCGTTATATAATATACTAGAAATAGAATATGAAATTTGAATGTTTTTTAATTTTCTATTTCAACCATAAATTTTGCATTTCATCCCATTATCAATTTCATTTCAGGTATTTCGTTGCACTCTGCTTTTTAAAGGTTCGCAAAATCCTTGACAAACTAAATTTGAAAATTGATGTCGCTCTAAATCCAAATTTTGTTTGGCACTAATAAATTTGATAAATTTTAATTTTTCTGTACTTTGTTATAAAATTCTTGAAAAAACGTCTTTTAAAATTATATTTTATACAATCGGTGTACTGTACTTACACTTACGGGGCAAACAGTATTATCAATGATTTTGAAAAAAAAAAAAAACAAATAGGATTTGACAATCAGTATGTCAATATCAATATTTTTATAATTTTGATCCGATCCTTCAAATATTGAAAGTCAATATGAAATATTGAGAGATTAATTCTCCAAATCCAATCTGCACGAGTTACTATAAAAGAACTGCATTTCAAACAAAAAATTGTTGCAAAACTATTAAGAGGGTAAAACAACAACAACGAAGCCTCCGGTTTGGACAATATTCCTACTATTGTTCTTAAAACATTTTCCAAAAAACTTGCACCCAGTCTAACTAAAATTTTCTACAAATTCTATAAATCTGTATTTTTCATTCGTACTGGAAGTTGCCCTGTCCAGCCTGTTCCAAAAAAGGAACGCAGTGTGATATTTTAAATTAACGCGCCAAGCGTTAAGTATATAAACTATTGGATTTATTTGAAATTAGTTTGACGTATGTTTGAAAAATGTTCAAGCAACCGGGCATACATCAAATAATAATAGCCGCTTTCCAATCGAGTGAATTACTGAATGATTCGCTTAAATTGAATTGTATTCCGGAATTTGCATGCTCCAATGGTAATATTCAGTTTACACTGAACGTTAACTGACCTACTACAGAACTGAATTGAATTGAATAAAGTGAAGGAAAAAATAGGTTCATCAGTTCAACATATTCATATTTTTTATACACGGTTTGTGGTCAAACGTTAAAAATAATAAAAAATTAAATCGGTACATATTTGTTTGTGTCTAAATTTTCGATTTTGATTATGTATTTTTTAAATGTAAAACAATTGCTGTTTTTGTTGTTTTGGTTCTATTTTTGATAATTTACTGAATAATAGATCAATTGGCTACAATCAATTCCTTCAGCAATTCACTCGAATGGAAAGCGGCTTATATATGGTATAAAATGTCGCATAATAGTACGTTGCATTTTTTTTAAATATCTAGACAAACAAAAACCAAGCGGATAATTTGAACGGAATAAAAATCATAAAATTTGTTTAACATGTAATTTGCTGAAAAATAAAAGGTCCAATATTTACAGACCGTAACACTTAAATCGCGACGGTCCAATCAAATAGCACGATCCCTATAGATCAATTGCTTTACTCCCATTCCTATCTAAAATATATGAGCACTATATTAATTCACATAACAGGTCGTTCAATAAGTCCGTAGGATAAGTGTAATGTATTCGTTACAATATGGCAACCCTTTTTATTATACCATTTGAATTAACAGATATGTTCATACTTTTGACATTCTACAAATGTCACTCTTGAAAATACAACTTGTAATAACAGAATGAAAATATACGTTTGTGAAAATTATAATACGTGTTTTTATTACATTAATCAAACATAGCAATTGGCGACGAGGATGGGATTTTCAAATGTTTTGAAAGATTAAACAAATATCAATTGCATGTCAACAAAAACAAATGTGAATATTTTAAAAATCAAATCAAATATCTTGGATATGTGGTAAGCTATAACAAAATATCAAAATGTCCAGATAAAGTACAGGCGATTGTTAACATGCCAAAACCAGAAAACGTGGATGATACACGAAGATTCCTCGGAATGATTACATATTATGCAAAGTTTATACCAGATGTATCAACTCTTACGTTTCCTTTACGTCAACTTTTAGAAAAAAATAGAAAATTCAATTGGACACAAAAATGTGAAGAAGCACTTAGAAGTTTAAAACAAGAAATTATAAAAGATAGAGTATTAGTGCCTTATAATCCATCTCTGCCGGTAACGTTAGCATGTGATGCAAGTCCAACGGGTATAGCAGCTGTATTATCACACATTGTTGATGGAGAAGAACGTCCTGTCGCATTTACTTCAAGAGCGTTAACAAAAGCTGAACAAAATTACAGTCAGCTCGACAGAGAAGCCTTAGCAATCATGTTTGCTGTTAATAAATTTTATATGTATTTACATGGAAGAGAATTTACGCTTTTAACTGATAATAAACCACTTTCCAGAATTTTTCATCAAAATGCGAAAACACCAGCCATGACGTCAGCAAGACTACTTCGATATGCTTCATTCCTTCAAGGGTTCAACTATAAAATAGAACATCGTAAAGGTGAAAATAACGCTAATGCGGATTGCTTATCTAGAGCACCAATCAAAGAAACACCGCAATTTAAACACTTTTTAGATGAAGAAGTACGAATTATTCAAGATCAAATAATCAATCAAATTTCAACATTTTCAGTTAACGCCACAACAATTGCAAATGAAACAGAACGTGATGGCGAACTTTCAAAATTAAAGGAAGATTTGGTAAAAGGAGAGAAGTTCGATACCGAATATTCGATTCAAGATGGCGTTATATTCAAAGGTGATCGAGTCATTATTCCAACAAAGCTACGTAATGAAATCTTAAAAGAGTTACATCACACCCACATTGGGATCGTTAAAATGAAACAATTGGCAAGAAAGTATTGTTATTGGAAGGGCATCGACGCCGATATAGAACATTTAGTTAGAGCATGTTCCAACTGTGCAAAGGTAAAGAAAGATCCACCAAAGGTAATAACGCATCATTGGGAAGAGCCAAATGAAAATTTTCAAAGAGTGCATATAGACTACGCAGGGCCTTTTCAAAATCATCATTTTTTCGTGCTGGTAGATGCTAAATCAAAATGGCCGGAAATCCGTATTATAAAGGATGCTCCTACATCCGAAAAAACCATAGAACTACTACAAGATATTTTCGTCACACATGGTCTACCTCAAGTAATTGTCTCTGACAATGCATCAATTTTCCAAAGTTCAACTTTTAAAGAATATTGTACTAATAACGGAATTATCCAAAAATTTATAGCTCCAGGACATCCAGCAACTAACGGTTTAGCAGAAAGGTACGTGCAAATTCTAAAAACCAAATTGAAGGCTATGGAAGATGATAAATTACCGATAAACATCAAAGTTCAAGAAATCATTTTTCGATATAGAGCAACACCGTTAGCAAATGGTCAAAGTCCATCACAATTATATCTTGGTCGTGAGTTGAGAATCAAATTGGATGCCATACGCCCACTAAAACATTCGAAGTCTATATTAACAACTACCAAAGTTCGTCAAATCAGCGTGGGAGATAGGGTACAAGTACGATGGTTCGACAAAAATAAACCAACTTGGCAATTTGGTATCATAAAATCCAAATTTGGTCGTCTTCATTATCAAGTAAAGCTCGACAACGGGTATGAGTTAAAACGCCATATAAATCAACTATATAAGTCAGATGTAAAAGAAAAGAAAAAGTCAGTAACATTTGCAGCACCAACAGTGGAGAAAAAATCAAAACCAAGAATTGAGGAGATACGCATTGAACGAGAGGTTACTCCAATCAATGAACCAGATCTTGAACCACAGTTACTGTTTCAGCCTTCAGAAATCCACGAAGACAACGTTAGAAGATCCAACCGGGCTAGAAGACCTCCAGCCTATTTGGAAGACCATGTACGCAATTAAGCGCGGGAGATTGTAATGTATTCGTTACAATATGGCAACCCTTTTTATTATACCATTTGAATTAACAGATATGTTCATACTTTTGACATTCTACAAATGTCACTCTTGAAAATACAACTTGTAATAACAGAATGAAAATATACGTTTGTGAAAATTATAATACGTGTTTTTATTACATTAATCAAACATAGCAATAAGTAAGAAAAAAACAACATTTTGACAAAACTCGATTTTTTTATTCAACATAGTTGCCTTCGAGGGCGATACAACGAGTATAGCGATTTTCCAACTTTTCTATACCACTTTTATAGTACGATTTCTCTTTCTCGTCAAAATAGGCCTCAGTTTCAGCGATTACTTCATCATTGGACTTTAATTTCTTTCCAGCAAGCATTCTCTTGAGATCTGAAAACAGGAAAAAGTCGCTGGGGGCTAAATCTAGAGAATATGGTGGGTGGGTAAGCAATTCAAAGCCCAATTCATTCAATTTTGCCATCGTTTTCATCGATCTGTGACACGGTGCATTATCTTGGTGAAACAACACTTTTTTCTTTTGCAAATGTGGCCGTTTCTTTGCGATTTCAGCCTTCAATCGATCCAAAAGTTCACAGTAATACTCTCTGTTGATGGTGGTTTCTTTTTGGAGATAGTCGATGAATATTATTCCGTTCGTATCCCAAAATACAGACTCCATCACCTTACCGGCCGACTGTTGCGTCTTTGCTCGCTTTGGATTCGGTTCGTCGACTGCTGTCCACTCAGCTGACTGTCTTTTGGATTCTGGTGTGTAATTGTGAAGCCATGTCTTATCCATTGTCACATATCTACGATAGAATTCCCTTTTATTGCGGTTTAACAGTGCCAAAGACTCCTCCGAAACATCGATTCGTTGTTGTTTTTGGTCGACTGTGAGCTCACGCGGCACCCAATTTGCACAGAGCTTTCGCATACCCAAATGTTCATGTAAAATGGTAAAAACACTACCATCTGCTACCTTTACAATGTCAGCTATGTTGTGCACCTTCAATTTGCGATCGTTCATAACCAATTTGTGGATTTTTTTTATGTTTTCTGGAATAACAGCCTCATTTTGGCGTCCACTGCGCTCTGCATCTTTTGTGCTGGTGCGACCACATTTAAATTCATTTTTTCCATTTTTTTTCAAAAACAAAAGTTGCTTCACACAAAATGCTATAACTCACGAATAAATAGTCAGATTGCTGTCAAATTTATACACGTATCGTTTGAAGGTTAGTGCTAAATAAAAATCATATGGAAAAAATTCTAGTAACGCCATCTATGTGTCATCCTACGGACTTATTGAATGACCTAGTATACCCAATTTTTTGGAAGATGGTCATTAATAGTTTTAGAAACAAAAGATCGAAAACCATTAGATCGAACTATGTAGCCTATCTTTGGCTGTTCCAGGTAGTGATACGTGCGTTATCGCTTTAGACATCTGAAAAGCATTTGATTCTATCTAGGATGTGAACTTGATCAACAAGCTCGTTGAGTACGGTTTTTGTCCTGCAGCCGTGTAGTTGCTTCAAAATTTTCGGACTAATCTATAAATTTCGGTATCTATATGGTTTTTCTTCTAAGCCTAAAATAATTAACGCTAGTGTATATACTCAGGCTCAGTTTTATTTCTCATCCTGTTTTTAATTTATATAAACGAACTGTTGAAAATCATCAGTAATTCGAGAAATTGTTTCGCAGGTGATAGATAGTACACTGCACCAACAATTCGTCTCCCTATCTTCAAAGTAAATTCATGAACGAACAAATCCTGCCTGAAAACGAGGACCTAGAAAAAGTCGCCGATTTTGGTGACAAAAATTTGGTCAATTTGATTCCACCAAACAGCTTTTAATTGTTTCCAGATCGAATACCGAAATTAGACGAATGTGAAAGCATTCGTTTATTGGGAGTCACAAATTTAAATGACTTACTCTGGAACGATCATATAATGACGATGACAAACGGTGCTTCAAGAAAACGACCTCTTCAATAGATGTAATATTTATTTACATATCGAGAACTAAAAGAAGATTAAACCCGTGGTTCGTATTGAAGTTCGAGGTGTTATTATTCTAAATATATAACCACAAAAGTCCTGATTTGTCACATAACCGAAGGGCTTTCTATAGAATTGATAAATAGGAAATTCACAGTATGAGGGAACTCAGTTGACAGGCAGGTAAATTACAGATTTGGCAGGCACAAAAAAACAAAAATCCTTTGCCAATCATTTTTCTATAAGTATACAAAACGTTTAAAGAAAATGGATCCATTTGAAACTTGGCATGTTTGAGCAGAACTTCACTTATTCTATATTTGCCTACAATTACTTCTTATATGCACAGATTTTTTAAAATCACTTCACAAAATATGCCATTTCCAACTTACCAGGAACAAATGTACTTATGACACAATTCAATAATGTTATGAACAAAATAGTAACCAAAAATAATTTCATTTTTTGTTCAAAAAGATTTAATAAATATATTCATTTTTTTCTCGAATTATTGTTTTTTTTCAAAACGGTAGTCAACTGAATCGAACTAATAAAATAATATTTATTCAATTATAAAAACCAATAAAAAAACTCCTTATCATTTGGACTTATCATAATCCTAAGACCAGTCGCTGATCATAACCGATAAGACGATGTGATGTTTAGGAATCTAACTATTGTAAACTTTTAATTTGTTTGTAGGAAATGGTTGGTTCAATTAACAGAGTAACCCATGAGGCAAGATGTTAAAAATAAGTAAGATATGAGCTTAGCATATGTAAGCTATTTAATTAATCTTGTAAAATTTAACAATAAAATAATCACAAATAGCATGTTGTTGCTTTGAATTTGGTTTGTAAAATTGTAATTTATTATGTTCCACAATGTAAAAAATTTTGTTGTTGACAGCAAACGAAAACTACTCTGTCGTTCGTTATTATGTTATCGGTTAATAGTGATGTACGTAGTCAAGATAAATTTTTTATTTAAGCTGCTGACACATATCGGAATTTATTTTATCTAAAAGTTTATCCACGTTTGTCAGGGAAGATTTGAGAATTGTGTATTGTTCAAAATCAATTGGCTTACTCATCGAATTACTGTAGGCTGGATAGGATTTAATTTACTATGATATAGAATATTTTATCTAATAATTTAGAAAATGAATCAGTTTTCTCTTTTACTCTTACAGATACTGCAATTTCTATTGATTTCGATTAATATAATAGAAGGAATGTGACCTTAGATCAATCAATTAATTTTGGTTTAGAGGCTTAAGTTTTCTGTACACCCAATACTTTTCTGTATCTATATGTGGTTTTTCTCCTCTGTCTAAATTAATTAACGCAGGCTTAGTTTTATCCCCTACTTTATTTTTAAATTATATTAACGAGCTGTTGAAAATCACCAGTAATCCGAAGTGTTGCAAATGATAGTACACTGCACAAGTGCACCCCTATCTTCAAGGAGCCGATTGGGGTGACAAAAATTTGGTTTATTTTAACTCCAGCAAAACACAGCTATTGATTGTTTCTAGATCAAAGACCGAGCTCGTCGCCAACGATATTTCACTTAGTATGTGTGACGAACAAATAGACGAATGTAAAACCATTCGTTTATTGGGAGTCACAATTTCTAATGACTCTCTGGAACGATCATATAAAGGCGATGACAAAGATGGTGTTAAGAAAGCTCGGAATGCTTAATAGATGTAAAAAATATTTCAAGCCGTATCGATTACTCCACATTTTTAAGTTCTATATGCGTCCCTGTGTATAGTATTGTTGTCAAGCTTGGAGCAAGCTTTGAACTCTGTTCAAAAGCATGCTATACAAATTGTTGGTGATCGAAATTTAACATTAAACCTTGATTCCCCACAACATCCCCTCCTTGATGCTGATCTCGTTATTTTTTCGTCCTCGAGTGAAACTAGATCCATTAAGCCTCAAACATATGAAAGAAATAAAGATCTTTTACACTATACAATTGAGGCCCTACTAAGGGAGATATGTGTATATTTTCTTCCGAGGCGTGTTAGAAGCCCGAAGGGAGTCTGAAGCCTATATATCACTGAGGGAGATCACACGCTCTACCAAATCTTACCAGAAACAAAAAATTTTCAAATCAATTTCAAAAAGAATTCTCGAAAAAAATGCCAAAATAAGACCATTTGGGTTGGATGCTGGTATAATTATTCGTTGAATGGTCAATTAGTTTACAAAATAAATCTAAACCAAAATACAAATAAGCTTTATTAAAAAATTTAATTTTGAAAACAAAATTCCAAAAAAAAAAAAATAAAAACCGCTGGCAGTCAGACGCAGTAGATGGAGTTTGGCAGCGGCAAAGCTGATACTAACTCAAAACATTTTTTAAAAAAATTATACACATTTCAATTTTACAAAACAACAAATTCAAAAAATTCAAATATACAAAAAAATCGTCCATCGTTCTTGAGAATACCTGGTGCAGCTGTGGAAGAAGGACTGTGAGCTGTCACATATACGGGGAATATGATATGGCTTGACAAATTTTCTCGTCCAAGTCGACAACAAAGTATCTTACTGTGCTTACCATTTTAATTGATGCTCCCTCAACTTTTATGGTAGGTGGTCTTGCACGATCGTACTTGCCCTTAAGCTGAAGTATAACAGTTTTGTGCGTTGAAAGGTTTAGTTTGTTCAAATTGCACCATAGTCATGTTGTTTAGTGCTCCTTGACCTCTTGATTGTTATTGTTTTCTTGAGTTTTCAGTTATTACAATTACTTTATTATCAGCGTACGTAGCGTCCAGAACACCGTCCATCATGCTAGTGTCGAAGACCATAGTGTAACTTTTTCAAATATTTTACGGATATTAGCATAATTTAGTACTAGTACGGATAGTAGCATAATTTGACGGTATGATTTAGGATCTGAAAGATCTTTATAATGAGTTTTTGGAATTATAATAACCTGAAAAATTTTCCACTCTTTTGGAAAAACACCAAATCTGAGGCAGCCATTGAAGAGTTTTAAGCAAGTAGAAGTTAAAACCTTCATTGGCTGTGAAGTTCGAGTCATAAGGTAACAAAGCTACCCTTCTGATTTCCACGTACTCGGGAGAGTCCTCCGTTTCACCTGGTAGCAATGTGTCGAGTAACGAGCATGTTATTTCCTTTCCAAGCGACGGTATCATGCATACTACGTTGATCAAGCTTCTGTAATCACCACGTATCGTGGCTTGGACTTTTATCACAAAAAAAAATATAAAGGAAATTTACACGTATATTACCGGGAACCAAAAATGTCCCAAACGACTCTTGAGGTGGGAACCCCTTATATGAAAAAAATGATTTTTTAGCCCAACATTGGCATCACCATTATAAAATTTGTCTTAATAATAATATACAAAAAAAATGAATTTACTTGGTTTTTTATTGATGACAGTTGACTGGTGTATGCATCCGCATGGTTTATCCAGTTATCAGGTTGTATAGCATTCAGTTAATATAACAAATTGATGGTACATGATGATACATAAAGCAGTTGATATGACAAATTGATGATAACTATGATGATATATTAGGCCTAACAGCCGTGTACATGTTGAATATGATGAAATAATCATGTAGTATGCTTAACACAGGGCATACAGCTGATATAATTAGTTGATATCATAAATTGATGAGAATTATGATTTATATTAAGCTTAACAGGCTTACATGTTGAAAATGATAATATGGTTTAATGTTCTGCCTAACACGAGACATATAAGCTGATAGTATTACATGCCTAACACAAGGCAATTAAGCGATATATCCTGCCTAACACGAGGCACACAGATACTATCAGAGACAATACATACAGCACTTCACAACATGGTCAATTCATCTTTTTAATAAATTAAGAGATACAAAACTTTTAACAAATTGCACAAATTTTTATTTTAATTATTATTTTCAATTAGTACACCAATTGTTAACTTAAATCACGAAATCGAAGAGACCACCATTAGCAAAAATAATTGTGAAGAAGTCACCATTTAATTCATTTCAAAGGTAAAAATCGAATTGAATGCCCAAATGTGATTTCTTCGACATTTCGTTTTACTTTTTTTAATGAAATCGTGCAACCCCAAGATTAAGCAAAATTGAGTAACGACATCTGTTCGTTAGAAATGAAAATACAACTGGTGCGTTCGTTTATTTTTTATAATTGTTATTCGAAATTGAACTGGCCGTTGGAAAATTTGAAATTATTATTAATGTAAAAATGAACTGAAATTATGGAAATAAATTTTTATTGAATTAGAAAAAGAAGATGAATTGGTTTTATTATTGTTTAGGCGAATATAGCGGACGTTACACTTCCCTGTCTGATTTTTGTATATAAAGCCCTATAGATCCTTGTTGTCTACTTCTGTTACAAGTTTCCTAAAGCTGTTAGTGTTACGAAGGTTAAGATATGCAGCCTGTTTTTGTAGCCTCAGATCTGAATCCCTTTCTTTTTGTTATTTTCTTTTTAATCAGTTTACTTCACTTTTGAGATGACTTTGATCATTAGTCCATCAGCTTGCAAAATTTGTTTTTATGCATTTAGATTTTCATAGTATGGTGTCGTCACAAGCTTTTTGTATGACATTCGTAAGGTAGGACATAACCGATTCGCAGTTCGCAGGACAGTCAATCTCTTCGTGTTGCCACGCTCTTAATATTAAATGGTAGATTAAGAGTAAGTAATTCTCAGTTGGTAGCATTGATATTAAAATTATTTTTGTTGTTATCATCACGACCGACGCTAGTATAACAGTTCGCCCTCTTGGACTTTCCAGTTTTGAATACGCTTTACCATATTTTTTGACAGAATGGGTAACATCCACAGAGGATTCACCTTTGTGTATATAAATGTGCTTAGGTTCCCACTATATCCGACAACAATCTAACAAACCATGCTCTAACGACTTCACGAAGACAATGGAAAAAATTTGATTGAGCATAGCTATGTAATGTTTTCACTCCGCCGAGAACCCAGGGCCTGATGAAATATCGATAAAATGACATGCAAATCCTTTTAGTTTAATTATCTTGATCTTGACGTAGCATGGTTAAATCTTTCCTCACTCGTTTTACGAATAATTTGGAAGTATTTGTGCTCTTCTCGATTGTAAACTTGATGGTGTGGAATTGGTTAACCAGCTTTGACAGTGCTAAAGTTGCTGCGATGTTCTCCGTTTTGATAACTGCGAAGATATCATCCACATATCTCTTCCCGATCCTGGGAAACAAAGTCGAAATTACTTATAATCGTTTCCATATGTGGCATAGAAACACAGTATACTTGAGTATGGATCAACTTTGCTGTCCGCTGTACCGAAATTTTGTTTAAACAT
Source organism: Diogma glabrata (assembly GCA_963693315.1). Classification (NCBI taxonomy): domain Eukaryota; kingdom Metazoa; phylum Arthropoda; class Insecta; order Diptera; family Cylindrotomidae; genus Diogma; species Diogma glabrata. The sequence continues at coordinate 54,521,400 of OY856188.1, forward strand.
ATTCAAATATTATTTAAACTTCCTTGGAATTCCAAAAAAATTTGTTCCATACATGTTTGCATCACTTTGCGTAGTACATTTGTTTTATTTTGTTCAATATTCTGCGTTTTACGATGTTCCGTTAAGCATCCAACGGCGATTTCCACATTTGTGTAGAGTGCTTTTACGAGACTAAATCAAATCAAACGAGACTAAAATTTCGTCATCTTCTATTTCTATATCTTATGATGCTGTTAACAAATTCTGATTTGTTACCAACAAATATAGACTGTATGTGGATTAGGGTGGCCCTTAAAAAATTTTTTTTTAATTTTTTGTACGGCGCCCTCCCATTTCGTGTCAATACCCATAAAAATATTATTTGCAAAATTTGAAATCAACCGATCAATTCTAAGGGGTGCCACCGGCCTTTTAAAGTTTAGAAGTCTGGCTCTGAGCCTAAACAAAAATTTTTAAGTTTTTGTACGACACCCTCTTATTTTGTGTCAATACCCATAAAAATATTATTTGCAAAATTTGAAATTAATCGTTCAATTCTAAGGCCACTTAAATTGCCGGCCACTTAAAGTGCCGGCCACTTAAATTGCCACTAAATCTTTAAGTGCCCAGGGGCACGGCTTCAAATTGAACGTTTGATTTCAAATTTTGCAAATAGTATTTTTATGGGTATTGACACGAAATGGGAGGGTGTCGTACAAAAAATTTAAATTTTTGTTTAAGGCCCAGAACACAACCTCTAAACTTTAGGTGGACGGGGGCACACCTTAGAATTGAATGATTGATTTAAAATTTAACAAATGATATTTTTATGGGTATTGACACGAAATAGGGGGGTGCCGCAAACTGTACAATGAAAAAAAATTCTAGAGTAACCTAAGGGCCACCCTAATGTGGATAGTTATAGTTTCTCCAAATCAGCGTAAGCTTTTCAATTCTTGATGCCACTTGAATTGTATCGCTACTAACTTTAACTTCTTTCTAATTTCTATCCCTTCTGAAAATTTTAATATTTAATTTTGTGAATTTGACCCAAATTTGAAAAAGAAACATAAATTATATGGGGCATTCTCTTTCAACCTCCCTCTGTCTAAAAATTGAAGCAACATATAAAATTCAAGTTAGGCTCATTTTTTAGCTATAACCTTCTAGTTTAATTTTAGCCATGGCCTTTTTGAAAAATTCAAAATGGCGGACCAGTATGTGTAATGAAGAGCTTTCACATTGGCGAACCAATGAGAATGGCATAGCAGGATGCGTACCTAGAATGATTGTTATGCCTTACGACTAAAGCTCAGTCCTCGTGGATTTGATGGAGTAATACCTGCTGCTTCAACACAAATGCAGAAATGTACGCAATTTACGAAAAGTCACAGAAATGGAAAAAAGTACAAGTGGAAAATGGAGACTCTGGCGACCCCGTCTGCGAAAGACCTACGATCAGCGCGTCCAACCCCCACAATCACTCTCAGACGCCCACACACTCACGCTTCACACATGCTAACATTCACCCACACAGTCAAACGGCGAAGCAAGACACTTACGCTCTCAGACCCGCAGCACGTATCGCAAGTGATAGTAATCACGACTGAGTTGTATTGCTGTCACATGAGCACCATGGTACAGCCCACAAACCACTGCCATTGCTGGTACAACGCGAATCAGATCCCAGAGCACTGAAAAACGTCGCACACTATATTGAAAGTCCAGATCGAGTATTTCCCTTTCCCTTCATTAACAGCATTTAAAAAAAATTTATAAAACCATGAGTAATTAAAAAAAAAAATTTATTCATAACCAAAAAAAATGTAAGTTTGTTTGTAATTTGAACCGACATGCCCAAACCAGTTTATTTCGATACCTGTAGTTTACAGTTAGTTAATGAATCATAGACCTAATAAACCGGAAACCGGACAAGAATTTGTTTCTTTATTTTGCTGTTTTTAATTACTTCTTTTTGAGACCAACTGGGTCTCGCTACCCAAACCGCCAGTTCGCACACACAGGCAACGACTAACACGCCCCCATTCAACCACTGACACGCCCTTTCATACACATTCACCCTTCTACGTTAAACCAAAAAAAAAACACAAATAATATAAGTTCACTCACCCATGATTATATCCTCCAGACCTCCAAGTTTCTGTTATCTCAGCCCTCCATCAGCAACAACTGTGTCCAATTACTTTGATGGAATCAGGTACAGGTAAATATTTGTATAAATAAACGTTAAATAACTTTCCAATATAGCTGAAGGCGTTGTAAATAAAATGTACCAATTTGTCTCAATAATCGTTTAATTATACGTTGAAATCAAAAAAAATGTAACAATTTGTCTCAATAATCGTTGAATAATACGTTGTAATAAAAAATGTAACAATTTGTATCAATGATTGTTGAGTAATACGTTGAAATAAAAATGTAATTGTTGAATTATACGTTGAAATCAAAAAATGTAATAATTTGTATCCATAAACGTTGAATAATACGTTGTAATAACAAATGTAATTGTTGAATTATACGTTGAAATCAAAAAATGTAATAATTTGTATCCAAAAACGTTGAATAATACGTTGTAATAACAAATGTAATAAATTGGTATCAATGAATGTTGAATAATACGTTGAAACAAAAGTGTAACGATTTGTATCAATAAATGTGGAATAATTTGCAAATTCGGTCGAATGCGTTGACAATACCAGGTAATAATTTGTATTACTACACGTTGAACAAATTTGTAATTATGGTGGACTACGTTGACAATACCAGGTAATAATGTGTATAAATAAACGTGGAACAAACTTGCAATTACAGCTGAACATGCGGAAAATACCATGCAAGAACTTGTATATTTAAACGGTGAATCAATTGGAACTACGGCTGCATGCGTTGAAAATACGAGGCAACAACTTGCCGTTAAACAAAGTTCGTTGCAACGGGTGCCAATGAAGATGCTGATATTGTACCAAAATTACGTTATAAAAGTTGAAAATAATGGGGTAAATATAGTACAAAAATACGTTGTAACAATTGACAATGGCGATCCCAAATATTGTACAAAACCTCGTTGCCAAAGCTGCCAATGATGATACAAATATGGTACAACAACACGCTGTAAAACTTGACAATGTTGATTCCAAACGTTAAGATGTCGGTATAACCAGATCAGCAGATGAATTCCGCCATGCAAAGGAAAGATCACAGATTTTTCCGATCCACAACTCCTAAATACGCCTTTCTTCCAATAAAAGATTCAATTTTTGTTTGTCATTGTTCATAACACATTCTTTATACAATTGTTTTATTTATGCCAAGAGAAATGCAACGATCAACAATTTAATTTTCTATAATTTTTGTTTGTTTTACAGTGTTTAATTAAATTTCAAAAAAAAACAATATAACCAAAAATAACTAGAGACGTCACAAACAAAAATTCTTTCTATTTTTATCTTTTATAATGTATAATTTAGTTGCTTACTTTATTTATTTTTATTATACACTTAGACTAATGACAAGTAATTCACAAAACAATTGATTTCCACTAGCAAAAAATACTTGAATCTATATAGATTATGGGTGTCCAAAATGAACCCAAAACAGGTTATCTCATGCGTAACGTGATCAAACAATTTAATTCCTATTTAAAGGAAACTTGGACGTGGCACATACCGACATCTTGAATTTTAACCTTTAAAGTTTTTTTTTATTTTAAATTGTGCTAATAACTGATGATTAATTACATGAATAGCGTATGAAAACACAAATAAATTTACCTTATTGGCTGTAACTGTTGGATTTTTGGGTTATAATGAGATGATTTTTACCTGAGAAAACTTTGAATATCACATAAATAGTTCCCGTTATTTCTTTTGCTTTGGTTTCATTTTACACTATCATTTCTTTGTATGAATTGTGATCTTAACATATTTAATATTAATAATAAATTAGATAACGACACTATTTGAACACTCGCTAACACGCAACATTGAAACTTAAAAAAAAATACAATTAATTTTAATTTTACATACAAAAAAAACACATGAGTTTTCACGACCCGATTTAATTTTTCATCTCCCAAAAAAAAATGAAGATGTCAAACCAAACATCAACAGACTGCGAGTGTACTCAATCAATCGCAAATTGAACTAAGAGAAAAAGGCTAGGTTACACCCAGTATTTATAACAAAATTCAATGCCGACAATGGTAATAAAACTTTTCGGAATTTCGAAAGTGTGGATTACACCCAGTAAGAAAATACGTATTGATAATAACGTTTCTAATACCATTTCAATGCTGATGGCGAGATATAATTTTAGGATAGCAAGACGAATTGGCAAATATGCGCAGCTGTTTGGATTTTGAAAGATTCGAGTAAGGGTTCCAGATGTAAATTAATTATGTAAATAAATGTTAGGATCTTTTTTCGATAAAACGAAACGGGTGGTTACTTTGTAATACTGACCATTGCAAAAAGGTAATTTTGCGAAACAAATTATTTCCGACACATCAATAAGAGTCGTCAATGAATTAGAATGAATTAAACGTAAGTTTAATCGATCGTATGAAGTTGATGTATTACAAAATAACAACTTACAACAGTATTACAGCGAAATTCAGATCCATAACGGAAAGACAATTTGATAAAAAAATACCCATACAGAAAATCGAATGCATAACAAAGTACGACATTAATTCTTTTTATTGTGATGATTGGACAAATACGCACAGCTGCTTTGAGGTTTGAAAACTTCGTTGCTTAATTACGGTTAGTGTTTAGAGAATTCAAATTCAAGTAGTATGGTGAAATAAAGCGGTTGGAAACGTAGTATGAGTCAATTTTAGGGGGTTGCAAAATTAAATAGTAATGTTTATATAGAAAAAAAACTATGGGTTACGGAGACTATAAGAAACTATGACTATTGATGGTGGATGGATGAGAAACTATTACGAGCTACACATGTTAATAAAAATGACAACCAATGAATCTGAGACTATAACACACTACGTTCAGGCGTCGTCCCAGGCCATTCATTACATATGTCGGCTGCAAGTCAACCACCTCAACTAGAAAGAATGTTTTTTTTGATGTCATACTTGCAAAAGCCATCGTATCATTTAATAGAAACCATTTTATGTTGCATCATTTTATGCTGGATACGAATATAATCTTTTTTTTGAGCTAGAATACTCCTTTGTGTCGTCGCGAACCTAAAAAACCTTTAAAATACTGTGTTTTAGTCATACAACGTATAGTAAAAATTTTAACAAATTTCACTGTGACTTTTTTTATTTTCTGAACACGTATATAACCTGTCCATACACTAACAGTTAGAAATGTTGCCCCTAACCAAAAACTCCCAAAAAGTATTTCATTTTTTACAATGGACACCCCGTTTACTGTAGAAGTTTAAAAAACCTTATTTCGATGTAGTTTGGTTGGTTGAGCACGATTCGAACCATACTATGAACTAAAAAATTAACTTTTCGCTCTTAAACCCCGAAAAACTATTAAAAACTGTGTTTTGAGTTCAACGATCAGATCACCCAAGTTATCATGAAATTTGTTTTTTTCATCTGATTGACTCAAAAAGTAAGGTTATTTTCGTATTCAGCACGCAAAACTACATCAGAAAATGGTTTCTATTAAACGATCCGATGACTTTTACAAGTATGACATCAAAAAAAACTATTCGTTGACTTGCAGCCGCCATACTGATCCCACAGTTTGAATTTTCCAAAAAGACCATGGCTAAAATTAAACAAGAAGGATGTAGTTAAAAAATTAATCAAACTGGAATTTTATAAGTTGCTCCAATTTTTGGACAGAAGGGTGTGGCCGAGTTGACAGAGAATGCCCCATATATAAGAGATTATCGCCATATTTCTTAAACCCTATTTAATAAGTGACGCTTCACGTTGACCATTATAACTTTGTATAGGTTCATCTAATATCATTCAAATAAACAAAATGGCGGCCTCAGATAATTTACTTCCGGATTTTCAAAGAAAAATAGAAGTTTTTAAAAATAAAAAAAAAACCTTCGGTCAGGCACTAGTTTTTTATGTATTCAGTTTGGTTTTGAACTTTGCTAAACATATCTTAGAATTAGTTTTCCCAGATGTTCTTCTTGGTTGCTGTTTGACGAATATATCATCATGGTCAGAATCAGACATAGTTTTGGTTTCTTTAATTAATTCTCTTTTTGAACACGTCTTGCAAAATTCAGATTTGTCACAAAAGTTGCTTACCGGCTCGTGCAAATATTTAAAGCCAGATAATAATGGGCCAGACCTACGATCTGTTATTTTTCTCTTTAGGTTGAATAAGAATTCGTCACCCAATTTGGTGTGATCATTCTACAATTTTAAAACAAAAGTTTAAGAGTAGTATCCGCTGCAAGTAAATTCTTTGACTACTAAGACAAGCTTAGGCTTCCATAGCAACATTGTTTAGTTTAAGAGCATTAATGAAATCCTCACAATGTTTTACTTCTACGTCAGTTTTGTTCATAAACTTAAAATTGAGCTTGTCGGTGCCTTACGAACATGTTTGCTGATGCATTAAATTATTTATATGAACATTTTTAGTTTTAATTTTCAAAGATGCCATTACCCACAAGTACCTTTTTACTCTCTCTGATTTGCTTTTCTAAAAATTTATCCTTTTACCCAAAACATGTTCCAGACAGGTGTTTTGTTTATTTGACGCGAAACCCCCATTTGAACATTTACTAAAACCAAAAGTGCCAGAAGTGGAAATTATAGAACTAAAATTAGACGGTCGCACACACTAACACAATACACTACACACAACTCGAATTTCGTTCAGATTATGCAAATCGTAAAAAATCGTTTTTTAATTAATAGGTCACTAGTTAGGTTAGGTTCGGTTTTTGGATCGCATATTTTACAAAACAAACAAATTTAATATATTAATAAAACAAGTGCATAGCAAAGATACGAACAAACATTTTGAGCTATTTTGTGTTAAAGTCCATCAAGGATTTTGGAAGTTACACTCGAAAAAAGGTGAAAAAAAATCAAAAATTTATGTTCTTTTTAAACTATTCAACATTCAACTGCATGCATTTAGAGCAAACAATGATTGTAATTTTTTTAAATTTCTTAGAGCCTATATTTAATTCAATTTCCTTTCTTTTATGTACAAAAACACGAATATTGGTGCAGGTTGCACCAAGTTATTCAGGTTTTCCCACAAAAAGTCAAAACCAAAATTTGGGAAAAATAATTTTTTACTAGGAAAAATCTAAATTCTGCAACATAATTGATTTATGTATGAGTTGTTTTACAAATGTTCAAGTTAAAATTGCAAGTTATGGTCAAAACCTGGTCGTAGCACAACGTTAAAATTCAATTGTGTCGACTGTCGGCACTTACGTTAAAACGTTAAATAAACATTTTCTCTGTTGTACCATCTTGAATGTGTAAAGTTGCAGTTGACATAACTATTTTTCGGCATCCACGGTTTATCTTCACTCAATTCTATGCTGAAGTAATGAAGATATGCAATTCTTATAAATGGAGTGATTTTTTAGAAGGATGTATTATCCAAATTCCACAAATAAAACAAAATGAGTTTGGACTATTTTTACACTTGAAACTTCTTGACGACGCCATTTAAATAAATTAACTTTACACTTTACTATTTTAAAAGAATTCTTAACTGATGTTTGAGAACGACTGAACTTATAAAACATTATTTACGATGCGACGCAAAAAGAAAAGAAAAAATACATAAAACGCGGTTGAAATAAGGAAAACTCAAAATAACTCGCAGTTTTTATACGAAAATCTATATAAAAACTCATATTTAAATCAATTATGTTGCAGAATTTAAATTATTCTAAGTAAAAAATTTGTTTTTCCAAGTGTTGAGTTTTGACTTTTTTTGGGAAAACCTGAATAACTTGGTGCAACCTGCACCAATATTCGTGTTTTTAACTTAAAAGAAAGGAAATGGAATTAAATATAGGCTCCAAGAAATAAAAAAATTTACAATCATTGTTTGTTCAAAATTCATGCAGGTGTTCAAAATTCATTCAAGTTTTTTCGAATGTAACTTCCAGAATTCTTAATGGATTTGTACAAAAAATAGCTCAAAATGTTTGTTAGCATCTCTTTACTACGCAAATGTTTCATTAATATATTGAATTTGTTTGTTTTGTAAAATATGCGATCCAAAAACCGGAATAACCTTTTTGTTCACCGAAAAAATTGGTGTTTCGTGAGTATCTCAAAAACAAGAGCTAACCTAAAATTTTGAATATAATATTCGTGTTCAGAATGTCAAAATCCACGAGAAAAGTTTTATTTTAGTCAGGGAGACAAAAAAGTTCAAAATATGTAAACTAGTGATATTTGATTTAAAAATTTCGGGCTTTCCCGAAATGTTATAATTTATCGAGAAGATAGATGTTTACCATTTATTTGGATTGTCGGCCAGCACAAAATAGCCAGAATTCGAACATCGATGATTAGCAACAAATTAATCTCAGCTTTTATCCATGACATAATATGATCACAATTTATTCTGTTGACAATTGAAGAGTCGTCTTATTGATAGGAACACTGATACCATAATGCGAAATCATATTTATTGTACTTGAGTTGTAGTAGTCTTTGTTGATTTAATTTATTGGGGATTTTATTTAGATTTCATTTGTTTTGACTTATATAATTGGTTTTATCAGTAAGGTTGTATATTATCTTTTATAACTTTTATACAAACCAATGAATAAAGCGGAAGATATTTGATAAAATTTGATTGGTATTAAAAAACTTACATAATTTTGTTTTTACTGGAAAAAATACTTTGTTAGGCTCCTGGCGTCATTATGTTTATAATTTAGTGATAATAATCAGATAAACTAACATCTAAACCACCTCTAGGCTATAGAATCTTATTCTTACTGTTTTTGATTATATAAATACTTAATTTTGCCAAATTAATTGAAAACATTAAATTAACTTATTTGTTTTGATTCATATAGTCGATGAAGCACAAACCCACTGACACAGACTTGTGTTGCTACAATCATTAATTCAATTAAAAGGCCAAACAATTTTGTTTTATGAAAAGAAAACTGTTTTATTTAAATTAAATTTATTTTTATATATATATTTTGTTTGTTTTGCTAGCATCTGCTACGCGAATACACTGGCCAAAATCAATGCTGTTGTTTCCAACATGCCACCCGGCTTGAAGCGCCCGATTCAATTTATTGGTAGCTTGCACATCTTTGGTAGCTGTTCATCCCTGATTAAGACGATATCATTGACTTTTAAGTTAACTGATTTATCAGTCTACTTATTGCGCACTTGTAGCTTTGTAAGATTGTCCCGATGCCAAAAATGTTGTTTTATCCGATTAACAAATTCCCAACGCCTTGAAAGGGAACAGTCATCAAGTGTAGTGCGCACTGATAAGCACGTTAATGTGTGTTCAATAAGGAAATGTGCTGGTGTAAGTGCTTCAATTTCCTCAGAATCGGTTGCATAAAGCGGCTTTGAAATTAAAATAGCCCTATACCAGTCATTAGAGTGGTGAAGTCCTCGATAGGAAGTAGAGTTTTTCTTAACACTCGCTTTGAATGTGTTTTGCCGCTTTCACGCTTCCAGATTCCACCCATGCTTAGAGATCCTGATGGATTGAAATGTTAATTTATTTGCTTCCTTAAAAGAGAAGAAGAGATTTATTAGTAATTTTATTTAGAAAATTCAATAGCTCGTTTGTGCCATTATCACTATAAATATCACTACAAATTCCACGTCGATCCATAAATCGTGATAAGGCTCATAAAAACTTTTCAGAAGTAAGGTTGCTAACGCATTCTAAATGTACAGTCTTTGTACTAAGACAGATGAAGATGTAAACATAAGTTTTAATAGGAATAATATCCTCTTCTTTGCGTTAGCTGCACTCTAAACGGGCCTGTATAATAAACCCCAACTTTATTAAATGCGTGTATAAGTTCTACTCTTGCCTGCGGCAAGTCTTCCATTAATTGCTGTTCTCTTTGGGGTTTTTGTTTTACACACTTGACGCATTTAGGCACTATCTGTCAGATCTCATCTTTAGCTCAAATGGCCCAATATTGCTGTTGAAATAGAGTTAACATTAAAATTACTGCATGAAAGAATTTTTCGTGTAAATCTAACAAAATTGATTTTGTAATATTCGATTTTGTAGACAAGATAAGTGGATGCTTGACTGAGAATGCTGATAGTGACTTTTGAATTCTACCACCGATAAGGACAACACAGATACATTTTATGCTTTCTTGAGCCATTTGAATTTTTTGTAAAAATGCTGCTGTTCTGATTAAATGGTTCGCAGCTTCAGCCATATCATCTCTCGTGATAGGTCCAACACGTCCTTCTTGTGGTCACACACGACAGTTTTTTGTAAAACGAAGAATCATGAACAATGCTCGTTTCACTTTGAAAAAACTGGAATATTAAAAGACAATTTGGTCTGACATGTTATTTTTAGAATCGATTTCGAAGACTAATACATGCTGCTTCCTTTCTTCAGTAGTACCATACGATTATTTTTAAACTTGTCATTCTACTTTTGTGCTAGAAAGCCAATCAGGTCCAACCCACCACAATTTGTAGGTTTTTAGTTCGATAGCTGAGATTTCTTTGGATGCGCAATCTGTTGGATTTTCTGTTGATGGAACATGTTTCCAATATTGACGGCTGTATGAGCAAAGAATCTCAGAGGCCCGAATTGCTATAAATGTAGGCCACTTACGTGGAACTGACGACAGCCAATCGAGTACAATTTGCGAATTTGTCCATAGCGTAACTAGCGCTTCTTTAAGTTTTAATGCTGAGTTTACTTGATTCATCAGTTTTGTTAGAAGCAGAGCACCTAGAAGATCCAAGCGTAGCATACTCAATGCTTTAATGCATTTGTTATATCATTGCGTAGAATTGTCCATTGATCTTCCACTGCACTCGGTAATCTATCATCCCACCCGAAGTTCTGTAACCACAAGCTTTGAAATAAGGAAATTATTCTTTCAAAAAATGGTGCTAGAGCCATCCCATAGGATCAAATATTTTACTCGAGTTTTTCCTTAAAAAAAAAGTTGTCTGTAGACGGATTCCAATTTCTCTACAACTTCTACTTGATACAACTTCAACGGAATCTTTATTACCATTAAATATTTTCACTGTATCATAAAAAGCTGTAGAAAATTGGACTTTATTAAAGAAATAAATGAGAGTCCGAAATGGGAAATCTGATAAAGAAAAGCAAAAATTTGGACATGTAGAGGCAGACCATAATCGTAAACAATGATACCTTGAAGAAAAAGAACATCAATTACAGTAGCCTCAGAAGTATTAATTTTGTCATCTTCGGACAGTGACACTCAAAGAGATTATAATGACATGCGAGATTATTGGTATGAACGGGAAAGTGCAGGAAGGGCTTCTATAAAGAAAGCAAATGTTGCATTACGTCTACAATATTGGTAGCTTTAGATAAGTTTATGATTACTGATGGTGCAGCAGTTTATCAGTGCCGTTGTCGCAAGTCTAGGACATGTCATTGATGAACGTGTTTTGAATCGAACTACACAGAGGCGTCTTCGTGAAACAAATAGAATTGAAACAGTAGCATTAGTTAAATTGGGTTTAAAGTTTACAACAGGCGTAATACATTGGGATTGAAAATTACATCCAGAGTTATCTGGAACGGAGACCGTAGATCAATAACCAGTGATTATTTCGCATAATTATGGAGAACAATTATTAGGTGTATCCAAGATATCAAAATCAACTGGTGCACAAGTGGCAGCGGCTGTTTTCGAAAGTTTAATGGATTGGTGAGCAGCTGAAGATGTTGTTGCGGCTTGCCTTGGTGCAAAAAATACAACTTCTGGCAGATAAAACAGAGCATATATTCTTTTAGAACAACAACTACAGCGAAGCTTATTATACCTTCCTTGTCGAAATCACATCTATGAAATTACATCACGCGTCGTATTTGAATAAAAAATGTGCAGATTATCTAGAGCGAATGTTCCATTATTTGTGAGATTTAAGAATGCCTGGCATTACTTGAATAAAGATAATTTCAAAGCAGGCATGATACAAAAGTGCAAACACAATTAACTGATGTGAAAATGGAAATAGCGAGCGATTGAGTTGTCAGAAGAACATGTTCGTGATAATCACAAGGAATTGTTAGAAATCACTCTAATTTTTTGGGGTATGCTACCAAATAAAAATGCCTGTTTTCGTTAGCCGATCTCCAAAGCCATTAATGTATCGAAATTATTTATTTTTCATGAAAATTTTATTTAACAACCCAAGAAGGTAAGAATTTACCGGATATTTGCATATAAATAAAAATAAAAAAAATCGCACTAAAGCTTCAAAAGCCCCCAAGTTAGATCTAGACTATTTACTAGATATTTATTGCTACAAAACACATGATGAAAGCTGGCGAGGGCTGTACTAAATAAAATATGTAGTCATTTGTGGTATTTGGAGATGGAATATGGAATGTAAGCGGTTCGAGATGAAAATTTATTATGTGAAAATATTTATTACGAAAGAATTAGCTGATTTCGTTACACCAAACTGTTTTTTGTAACGTTTGTTTTTCTAATTGTTTGAAATTTGGTAATAAAGTCGCTATTTGTTCTTTCTTCTATTCACCGAACTTTTTTTGTTGGCCAAACAGTTTATTAACTATGATTCTAATCATTTGAAAGTGAAAGTGGAAATATGCCGTTTTTATTGAACTTCGCACTCAAGTCTGACTTAATATAATCTTAAAACGATTCCACTTTCTAGGATACTCACATTTCTAAAAGGTTTCCCGTAAGATATCAGCATTTTCGAAAGCAAGGACCACCCCAATGTGCATATTTACTTCTTTTAGAGGTTATGTTTTTGAAGATGGCTAAGTCACAGAAAAGCATTTTCCTCAATACTTTACGGGTAGACTAGATTATCTCCAACTGTTTTTTTTTGAAACTATGCTTATCTTGAAACTTTGTCTTCGTTGTCAAAATAACCAATATCAAAAACAACCAATGTCAAAATAACCAAAATAACCAATCGGATATTTTTTGTTACCATTTCTTTTCCCATTGATTCCATCTAGAAAACTTTTATCTCACACGTACAAACCAAATGCAAAAAACTTAAATTAAAACAAATTAGAAAAAAATACAAAAATTAAAGAGTTTCATCCTTACCTAAAACTTGCTCCCAGCTCGTGTTCTTGATCCTTTCCAGACCCCAGTCATGTCTGTAAGATCTTCACACTCCCAAAGTACTTTTGATAACGCAACTGAATGAAACACAAAAACGAAATTGTACATCTGATAAGAATAATTAATCGAATTTATCAAATTCCAATCGCAGATTGTTAAAGGAGAGCTATAATTTGTTGATTAGGAGAGCTATAATTTACCGCGTCTTTTGAGGTTATAGAAAAGATCAGATCCCAAAGTAACTCCAACCACGGTGCCTACATCTCCAAAGAGAATTCTTGTCTAATCGTCTTACCCTTCAAATGGGTAAATCGTTTGGGTAAAAAAAATTTTAAATTCGTAGGTCCTATCAGGAAAATCAAAGCTATAGATATTCAACGTATGTGCAGTTCAGTACAGGCAATTTTCATCTTCTTATTATACCTCTTGACTTTACTAACGTAAGAGTGTTCTCAACCAGCATTACGTTACGTTTACATAGTGTTCAAACGATTTAGTGTAACACCAAATTCATTTTTTAATCGTCGCCTCACGAAATTAAATAAAATTTAAATAAATTAAATTCTTCGTGTTAAAATTAATGTTTGTTTTATTTCCATAAAAAAATTATTTACATGTATATCACAATAACCTTTTTCGTTAAATTTGTTAACAATTCAACAGGTTGTCCCATTAGGGAATAAAACTTCAAATTCAACTAATATTGCGAATGTCACAAAAACAGAATAAATTAAAAATAAAAATAAACCAACTATTTTTCTTAAACGAAATCCAGCGATCGATACTGTTAGGTATAACCCTATAACGGTAAACACTAACGATAATATGACAAACTCAATTCCATATGAGCTTATATTTAAAAATGGCTCATCATGTTGATTATTCATAATTGATTTTATGAGCCACGGTACTCCAAGTGAAAATAAAATAGCCAACGAGTTGGCACCTAATGAATTGGAGACACCCATACCACCTTCACCTGTATGCAAAAGAATATTTTTGAATTTTAATTATTAATATATTTTATTTTAAAATAATGTTAGACTGACCTTTTCGTGCCATAATAACGGACGAAATTGCTTCTGGTAAACATCCACCAGCCGCTACAAAAGTAAGTCCCATCACAGTATTTGGAATCGATAGAGTTATACCAATTATTGTAACTAAATATACGATAATATATGAATTTGCACCAATCCAAAATATGCATAATATAAACGAAACTGGATAAAGTTTACGAAATGTTTTAGGACTTGGTACGGTACAAGTCAATACGAATTTAATTGGCCAAACATAGAACCACCAAAATATTTTAAATTTAGATCCTGTCGGTATTCGCCATAAACTTTTTCTTTTTTTCTTTTCTACCTCTTCGATTGTATCATCTTTGTTGTCCATTTCGTCAGATTTCGATGCTTCTTCATCTAAGGTTATAGTTGATATAGTTTTTGTTTTGTTTTGCTTGCTGTCTTCACTTGCTTTGAAATCTATATTAGATACAAATAATTATTAAATTAATTTTATTCAACTAAATTTCCGTTGATTTATTTATATTTACTGATAGCATTTTTGCTGCACAAATTCCACTTCCCTTCAACATACTTTTTAACAAAATCTTTTATTCTTCCACTGAAGAACATTATTAAAAAGTATAAAACGTAAAGGATCACCAGAACCATCGCTTCATACCAATAAATTATTCCATCCCAAGAAAAAAAAATTAAAACAATAAGATTCGTGGAATAGAGTATTGAATCTCTTGTTATTGGCCACCAGTCTAATTGTACTGGCTTTTTTGCGGCCAATCCAGCTAATGCGGCAACCCCTAGTGTATTGAACATTAACGATCCAATCACAGTTCCTAATCCCAAATCTGTATGTGATCCAAATGTACTTATTATATTTGTAAAAAATTCTGGTGTTGATGTAGCTGTTGCCATAAAAGTAGCAGCTGCAACATCCTAAATTTAATATGATTATGTAAGTAATTATTATGGTTGTATTTACATAACTCCGTTTGAATTGTTTTTTTTTTTTTGTGAAGGAGAGGTCTGATGTTAAGTGATTGATTTCGGTTTATAGTTACTTAAACTAGTTCAAACTAAATCACGCTATTGGTTGATTAACGTTGCATTAGTTACATCAAACGTATCAGAATTATGTAAATACTTTGATAAATTTTTATTTATAACAAAATGTTTACCTTTGATATTTTCAGATCATCACATATACATTGAACCGCCGGTAAAAAGTAATCATTACAAACCACTGTTAGTAATGTGAAAAAATAAATAACTCCAATAAAGTGAAGTATCACAGCACCATGTCTCAATTGATTTACTGTAAAATTGGACAAATATATTTTTGAACTTGATTTTTAAATATGTGGTTTTGGCCGTACATGTAAATATTCCTGTGTCATCTGTTGTATTTGATTCATTTCCTGTATCACATGATGGTGTGGATTTGCTAATAAAATAATGTATATTTTTATACGGTGTCCAATGCCATGTACGCTCATCTTGTTCTTGTATTTCTTTATAGGTTAAGTTTTCTGAATTTGGATGAAGGTATTTGAACAAAGGATTATTTTTCCTCAGTAATGCTGACAAATCTGTACCGTTGCCTGTTTTATCATCTATAAAGAAAATAATATGTATGCATTAGAGAGATAAAATGATGTAAATAAATACTTTAGTATATATTTCTGTTAGATTGTGGAAATGGTTTTAAAGCTTCATATACTCTTAATAATTCTTAAGTCTTAGTATCTATAAGCATAATTTTCCCCATATGCACATGAAAAATAGTACCATTATGTATTGTCCTGATAACTGTACTATTTTAAACTCCACTAAAATACCATAACGAGTTATACTGGATACCAATAATATTACCAATACCAGTACCAATACCAATATCAATATCAGTGTCTCCCGACACTGGCGTACATAAGCTGATTTTAAAAGTCCCAACTATGACAATTTTACGCCTACCGATTAAGCAACTTTCACGAATGCGGATTTTTTTAGATAGACGGTGATGTAGTTCAACAATCTACACAAAATCCCATCAACCCTACATCCTTTTGTTTAATATTCTATAAAAACTAATCAATTTCTTCTCTTACAGGTCCAGTTTATGAACCAATGTTTCCTCAAAATTGCTACAAGGCTATATTGTGGATAGTTTAAACAATTTTTATAAATTTATTTGAGAAAACTTTTCCACTATGATTTATTGTTGCATTCCTAATATTTGTTAGGTAAGTAAAATATAATTTACTATGTATTTTTTTATATTGAAATTTAGAAAAAAATATTTGTATAGGCTGTTTAATGTATTGATTTATGTTTTTTTTATTAAAAAATTTAAATACATATTTCATATGCATGTTTTATAGGGTTATTGATTTATATTTGGATGCATTCCATTCGATATTTCTAAAGTTTAATTCAAAATTCATTTCTTGACCTCGTTTTCTATATGTATACAAAATTTTGGTGGCGTGATTAATTTATGCCGCGGATTACTAAATTATTTAAATAACAATTTTTTGTGTTAAAAATAAATTCAAATTTTGATATAGTTACAAGAAGTTCTTCGATTAACTGATACTAACAATCTTTTGATATTGTGAAGCTTACACTTTTTTGCTAAACATGTTGCCATGTTTTCTTCCGATTCTTTGCAAGTAGTGTAGATATGAGTGTTTCAACCCAAAATCCCATGTATTTTTATATGGGAAAAAATCCTGCGCTTTTTGGTGCCATTTATGACGTCACGAAAGAGCGCGCAAAGAGAATACGATAATTATTGATTAGATTCATGACGTCATCAAAGAGTGTTATAAGAGAATGCGAGAATTATTACTTACACTACAATGATGAATTATAGACATGTATGACGTCACCAGACAATTAGAATACTACTGTGTAGGAGTTTAGTTATTTATATAACCATACAATATTCATGATGTAATATGAAATAAAATAATATATAGATTGTTATTGTTGTATTACTGCGTTTGCCTTTTTTGTTTGCCAATGAGATTTTTTTGATGTATGTCTTTATTAGCATTTGTTATCCAATTTTAAAAAATTAAGTAAATTTCGATTAAAGAGGATTTTTATGCAAGGTTTTCGCTCAATTCTTTTATGAGATTAGGAAATTTGTTGTTGTTATTGTTGTCGATGCTTTTGTTTGTATGTATCAGCACTTGTTATCAAATGATAAAAAATAAACACAATTTCTATTAAAGAGATGTTTATGGAAGATTTTCGCTTGTCTCGGATGCGTGGTCTTTGTCTGACACGTGGGGTCTTGTTTTTTTAAAAGGAGTTTATATTTAATTGCAATTTTTATTACAATATCAGGCGTGTGGTCGTTTAAATTTTGGGAATAAAATGATGATGAAAGTAATTTTTTTCTTGTCCAGATGTGTTATTTTTTAACTTTTACGTTAGTTATTTTTTTGTTTGTCTGAAAAACATCAACAATTACATTGATATTAATAAAAAACAACAACAATTGCATGTTAACCCAGTTTCATTTAAGATATAGTGTAGAATGTGGATTCCAGAAGTTTTAATTAAGTTTTTTTTTTGTAAAATTTTAATTTTTTATTGTTTGACATAGATAATCTGAATACTACAATGAAGTTTTTTTTTTTTTTTTTTTTTTAGTTTTATTTTATTTATTTGGCTTGGACGGTCATAAATATTTATGACCTTTGTTTTTGCAGTCCACATCGCCAAAGATTGTACATTATGTAATTTTTCTATGAATACTATGATAAACTGAAGTGAGAGGTTCGAAGCATGTGTCATCACAGCGTTATGCGCATGACCAACTCTGATTCAGGGTTGTGTCTGTCATTCCACTGTTTCAGACAAAACTTCGCCGCTCTTCACTTCACCTCATAGTTTACATTGTTTATTTGTTCAGTTTCTATAATTCAATTTATGTAATTCAATTTGTTTTCGAGTATAGTTAGAAATTTTTTTAAACTATATAAATTTTACGTTCCATTAATTTTTATATAAATCAAATTACTGTAAATTTTAATTCATTAAATTTTAAATTCATTAAATTTTAAATTCATTAAATTTTTTTTTTATATATATCATATTACTGTAATTAAATTATTTAAACCTTTATATATATATAAAGTTGATTTCATTTTTACATTCAATCACTCAATTTTAAATTAAATATTCATTAAATTTTTATCTATGTTTCGAATTACTGTAAATTTTAAGTTATTTAAACCTTTGTATGTATCAATTTGATTCCATTTTTAATTTCGATTACTTATATTTAAGTTAAATTTATTTTTATCAAAATCAATTGTTCCCATTATTATATTTCTGTAGTTCACGTATGGTTTTGAATCAAAATCAGGTATTCATTTGTCTTGTAAGGTAGGAGGTACATTTAATTATTTGACATTGTAGATTCTATTTTATCTTTTTCAAGCGTATATCTGGTGGTTGTATCAGAAGAAACACAAAAACTTCCATTTAGATAACCATATTTAGACTTTGTAGTTGTATTAGAAGAAACACCCAAAACTTCCAATTTAGTTGACTATTCCGGTAGTATTGTTGATTATTATATGGCGGACACCACGACGACCCACATATTTTGACATGGTAGATGTATTGGAACAAACACAGAAAACTTCCAATTTAGATGACTAGTCCGGTAATATTTGTAATTTTTAGTATAGCAGAGACAGGAGACCCATTTATTTTGACATTATAGTTGTATCAGAAGAAACACGAAAAACTTCCAATTTAAATGACTAGTCCGGTAATAATTGTAACTTTTTTGTTGTATTTTCTCATCGAGAAAATTCCATAAATCATTTCAATCCTAATTTCGACGACCCACATATTTTGACATGGTAGATGTATTGGAATAAACACAGAAAACTTCCATTTTAGATGACTAATCCGGTAATATTTGTAATTTTTCATTATCACTGAAGCAAGTGACCCATTTATTTTGACATAGTAGTTGTATTAGAAGAAACCCAGAAAAACTTCCAATTTAGATGACTAGTCCGGTAATATTTGTAATTTTCAGTATAGCAGAGACAGGAGACACATTTATTTTGACATTATAGTTGTATTAGAAGAAACACGAAGAACTTCCAATTTAAATGACTAGTCCGGTAATAATTGTAACTCTTTTGTTGTATTTTCTCATCGAGAAAATTCCATAAATCATTTCAATCCTAATTTCACTTTATTTATTATTTTAATTTGTATTTTTGACCACATTACTATTTTTAATGGTTTATTTTATTGTACTAAAAGAAACAAAACACGGCATGTGTTTGATTTTAGTGGTTTATTGTGCACATGATATGTTTATACATGTTTAACGAAACAAAGCACGATATAACCAGACATGTGACCGCATTATATGGATTTCATAGTTTTTTTAATCTAAAAAATTCTTTTTCATCCGTATATTTTTCCACTGTTTCTGTATTCCTTTTTGTATTTAAGACACTTAACCGCATTTTAAAATGATTATGGTGATTATTTTTTATTATTCTTTGATTAATCTGTTCACTATTTTGAGCACATGTTTATTATTATTTTTCACATTTTAAGATTATCGCTTTTCAGATTACTTCATATGAATTTTTTACTTTTATTAAATTATATTGATTCGTTCCATAAGTAGATTTATAATTAGATCGGTACTAATGTTTGGTTTTTCCCAGTGCGGCTATTCAGTTGAAATATATTTTATATTTCAACTGAATAGCCACACAACCTTTCTGTACGATGTTCGGAAACGGAATGGGTACAATGAAGTTAATGAAGGAGATTATGCAACAATCGTAATAAAATGTTGTATTATTTAATTTTCTTCTGATGTTGTTGTTGTTATGTTTGGGCCATGTGTGAATTATTTTTAATTTTTAATTGTTATTTGTTTTTGTTGTAAACATAAAGTCATCTAATTTTTTTGTTTTTGATGCATGAGTTTGACATAATCGATATCGATGACATGAATGACGTGGCTGATGACATCACAAAACAATAATTTTAAAAAAGATATAAACTAATTACCTGCAGTTATTGTGTTAACACACAGATTTGATAGATTGTGCTATTTTTGAGTCATGTGTGAATTATTTTTAATTTTTAATTTTATTTGTTTTTGTTGTAAACATAAAGTGCATGAGTTTGACATAACCGATATCGACGACATGAATAACGTGGCTGATGACATCACAAAACAATCATTTTAAAATAAGATACAAAAATAATACAAAATAATTACTTGTTAACACACTGATTTTATTATTTGTAATTATTGGATAAAGATATCTGAATACTACGATGTATAATTATTTATGACGTCATATATCAAGAAAAAGATTTAAGAAAATTAGTATGAAAAATAAAAAATATATTACAAGACAAGATGAAACATGTTAATCCAAATATTTTCATAAAGAAATTCTACTGATATCAGGAATCTGAAATTCAAAATGAGAAATGTGTTTTTGTGATTTCGATCATATGAAATCAAGAATATAACATTGAAATAATAGTACATTATGATGCTAGGACGTAAAGCTAAAGATTTTGGACGGATGTGGAGTTTGCAAATCGAGGCGCTAGCCGAGATTTGCACCCACATTAAGTCCAAAATAGCTTACGTCCGTGCATCATATACTATTTTTTATTCGCCGCAAGCAAAATATTTTAAGAAAATTGGTTTATTCTAAATTAAAATTATAAATTTTCATAAATTTTAAAATAAAAATATGTGGAACAAGTAACCTTTGACAAAATATTTATTATTTTTTCCAAATTATTTTGTAGCTATGACAACAAATGATAACAACTATTTTAATTGGATAATGAAATTTTGAATTTAAGGGTTGCTTTAATAAAAATTTTTATTTTACATAGAATTTAAACAAATACAAATGCTTTTTACTTTTTTGGACGTAGCTATGACAACAAAATAAATAGTTGAAAAGTGATACTTTAAAGCCGCAAAGCACAGTAATAAAGTAACACTTTAATATGCAGGCGAATAAAAAAGTAGTTTTTGTAGTTTTCACTGTTTCATATTAGGTTATTGTGTGTTTAAAAATGGAAATTTGGGATGGAAATTTTAGTAAATTTCATATAAAGAGAATTGTTTATAAAAATGTTTTGTTTGATTACAATTTAACAGCTGACCATCCATCTCGAATTGTGTTTCGTCTTCAACCAATAACGCCATTGGTTTCACACGAAACTCATATAATGGTGCGTTCAATTTGGAAGCATCTCTACCGATGAATTTGATCAGCATATTTGTGATGTTGGCTTCTTGCCCAACAAATAATTTTGTTAGCCTTGGCGGCATGTATAAATTCCCGGTATCTTTGATTTTTAATTTTGAAGTTATTCCATATATTACATGCATGCTGATAGTCTTAAAGCGGCCAGAAGAATTAGAACAAACTGTGTTGGAAAAATGATGATATGTTGGAAAACAAAAACTTTTTATTTGGAATTTTAGACGGCTGCCTATTGAATTATACAACATTTGACTGTGATTATTTTAAAATTTATGTCAAAAATGCTACTTGTGTAGGCTTATGTAGATAATTTTGCAACTATAGATGTTTACTTGGTTTAAATCAAAAATAACCCCAAAAATACTATAATAAATCCTATAAATACTATAATTACTCAGAAAAATATTTTTAAAGCATATTATCGAGTATTTTGCTTCTATAGGTTTTTGTTGCTTCATTAACATTTTGATAGAAGACTCCTGATAGAAGACTCATTTTCTTATCATTTTAAGTTGAAATATTTTAAACGAAAAAATGCAGTTTTTGCAAGAAATATTGAAAAAATAGAGCTCAAACATTTCGTATCTTTTTAGTTTTCTTAAACCCATTGTAAATGTTATTGATTTGGATATTTCTCCACTCGAAAATGATAATTAAAAGATGCGATCAATTGTGAATTGTAAGCAATGTTAATAAAGTTTGTCTTAAAGAATATGAGCAGTATGAGTTCACTAATAATT
Organism: Diogma glabrata; assembly: GCA_963693315.1. Lineage (NCBI taxonomy): Eukaryota > Metazoa > Arthropoda > Insecta > Diptera > Cylindrotomidae > Diogma > Diogma glabrata. The sequence goes on from OY856188.1 coordinate 54,543,720, forward strand.
AATGACTTTTAAAAGAATGTAATATGTTTTTATTTCCTCATTACGAAATTTCGCTTCTTCCGCGCGGGGGGACTCCACGCACAACTTTTCTGAGAAACTTCAAACCATACCTTTAAATTGAAAAATTTTGCTACATTAACAATATCTATAGATGAATTATACAACATTTGCTCGTAATATTTTTAAAATTTATGTCAAAAAATGCTACTTGGGTAGGCTTATGTAGATAATTTTGCAACTATAGCATTGTGACAAACTTTGGCAAAATGGCTTGGCCTTAGCTGAACGTGCTGGCCAGTCAAGCCAATGACTGAAAATTAAAATTAAAATTAAAATTAAAATTAAAATTAAAATTAAAATTAAAATTAAAATTAAAATTAAAATTAAAATTAAAATTAAAATTAAAATTAAAATTAAAATTAAAATTAAAATTAAAATTAAAATTAAAATTAAAATTAAAATTAAAATTAAAATTAAAATTAAAATTAAAATTAAAATTAAAATTAAAATTAAAATTAAAATTAAAATTAAAATTAAAATTAAAATTAAAATTAAAATTAAAATTAAAATTAAAATTAAAATTAAAATTAAAATTAAAATTAAAATTAAAATTAAAATTAAAATTAAAATTAAAATTAAAATTAAAATTAAAATTAAAATTAAAATTAAAATTAAAATTAAAATTAAAATTAAAATTAAAATTAAAATTAAAATTAAAATTAAAATTAAAATTAAAATTAAAATTAAAATTAAAATTAAAATTAAAATTAAAATTAAAATTAAAATTAAAATTAAAATTAAAATTAAAATTAAAATTAAAATTAAAATTAAAATTAAAATTAAAATTAAAATTAAAATTAAAATTAAAATTAAAATTAAAATTAAAATTAAAATTAAAATTAAAATTAAAATTAAAATTAAAATTAAAATTAAAATTAAAATTAAAATTAAAATTAAAATTAAAATTAAAATTAAAATTAAAATTAAAATTAAAATTAAAATTAAAATTAAAATTAAAATTAAAATTAAAATTAAAATTAAAATTAAAATTAAAATTAAAATTAAAATTAAAATTAAAATTAAAATTAAAATTAAAATTAAAATTAAAATTAAAATTAAAATTAAAATTAAAATTAAAATTAAAATTAAAATTAAAATTAAAATTAAAATTAAAATTAAAATTAAAATTAAAATTAAAATTAAAATTAAAATTAAAATTAAAATTAAAATTAAAATTAAAATTAAAATTAAAATTAAAATTAAAATTAAAATTAAAATTAAAATTAAAATTAAAATTAAAATTAAAATTAAAATTAAAATTAAAATTAAAATTAAAATTAAAATTAAAATTAAAATTAAAATTAAAATTAAAATTAAAATTAAAATTAAAATTAAAATTAAAATTAAAATTAAAATTAAAATTAAAATTAAAATTAAAATTAAAATTAAAATTAAAATTAAAATTAAAATTAAAATTAAAATTAAAATTAAAATTAAAATTAAAATTAAAATTAAAATTAAAATTAAAATTAAAATTAAAATTAAAATTAAAATTAAAATTAAAATTAAAATTAAAATTAAAATTAAAATTAAAATTAAAATTAAAATTAAAATTAAAATTAAAATTAAAATTAAAATTAAAATTAAAATTAAAATTAAAATTAAAATTAAAATTAAAATTAAAATTAAAATTAAAATTAAAATTAAAATTAAAATTAAAATTAAAATTAAAATTAAAATTAAAATTAAAATTAAAATTAAAATTAAAATTAAAATTAAAATTAAAATTAAAATTAAAATTAAAATTAAAATTAAAATTAAAATTAAAATTAAAATTAAAATTAAAATTAAAATTAAAATTAAAATTAAAATTAAAATTAAAATTAAAATTAAAATTTTCTTAATACAAATTTCAAAATAGTTAAAGAAAAGTCAATTAAATGTTATGTTATCAATTGTGTTTTATTTATTAAAATAAAAACTACATTTCTTTTAATTATTGCTTAAAATTATATTGGTTAATCAATCAAGGATAGATAGTTAAGCTTAGGTTTCAACAATTATCAATTTTATTCATTTATTTTGAGCTATCCATAATGCTATAATGACCCCACGGTAAGGTATCATAACTACCGTTTATGATATATCTCTTATCATCATATGAACTTAAAGCTATTTTCGCTTGAGTAATGCTATGCATGATATGCTTCTCTGATTTTATCAAATTTTGAATGACATTAAATTCAACACAGCTATCCAAGCAATTAATATAATCCTCAAAAGTTATCTTGTTATTCACTACAGACTTTTTAATACCTTTAGCTTTTTTTATAATATTTTGATTTAAAATAGATTTTTTTATTTCATTCTCATCTAATTTTTCATCATCAAGAATTTTTTTTAAAACTTCCTCATCATCAATTGATTTTTGTATTTTTAAAGCATACATTTTTGCTCTTAAACCAACAAAATGCGTCATAATTTTACCACAATTCTCATCCTTCATCATCCCCAAAACTTTTTTATTTACCAGCGGTATGTTATAAATATTATTTTCGGGGTAGTCACTTGTATCAAAGTGAGTATGACAATCCAATCGTATAATATCATAAACATCATCACATTTGATTTCATATATCAAAGAATCTGTATCAGTATATAATAAATTAGAGTTTGTTTTGAAAGTTTTTTGCATGTATTTATAATGAAAATCATAAATACTTAATTTTGAAATATCTAGTATAGACATTCCAACATATATCGGCTTATTAAAATATATTTCATGTTTATTTAGTTCTATTGCAACTAAATTTTCATTAAATATAGTTGATGATTTAAATTCAGGTTTGGAGATAAGAGCTTCAGCTCCATATCTACCCATCCATTTAGTCACTAGTTTAACATTACAATGTTTTCTGACGTTCTCTATTGTTTTACCGAAAACTGCATTATTCATTAGTTTAAACATATTTTTATCAAAATCGTTTTTGGATTCCATACGTAATTTTGTATTAAGATCTATATAAGGTTTTAACCATGGTGATTGATTAAATTTTAATATTCTGTGAATTTTCAATATCTTAATACCCGCATCTAAACATTGTTTTAAATTACGATAGTGTATTACGTATCGAAATTTATTATTAAGGGTACCCATTAATTTTTGTTCTTTTGATCTAGGAGCAGTACAATGCTCTGGGCAAAATGGTAAATCTCTATGATTATCATGTAAGGTTGTCGGATAATCTAAATCAACTTCCACAATATACCCCACGTCATCGTCATCTTTAATAGTTCTCACATCAAATTTATTTATATCAACATCTTCCATCCATTCAAATCCCCCGTAGGGGAGATATTGAGACATAGCCCAGCCATATTGATTGTTGATATCATTACACATAAGATAACTTGATTCTTTATTTGCATCGTAATCTAACATATATTTATTATTTGCTTTTGCAAAACGTTTAGAACATTGGGTTAATCCACCTCGAATACCTCGTTCAATAAACATTATTATATCAATATCTGTTAATAACTCCAAATTTATTTGAGTAAATTTTAACATACAATCCCAAGCATAACCAGGTAAAGTGTAATAATGAACCGGATCTAAACCATATGTAGTATGACAACTTTTTCGAAATTGCTCGAACACATCAGTTTTTAAATATAAATCCGAATATTCACCTAAATTTTTACATTTAAACATATTCCAAATGCTAATTGCATGATCATATTCTGTTTTCGTGATGTTTTTATTTTCTAATTTGTTAAAAAATTCATATCGCTCTGGTATATTTGTTTTTTCTAATTTTTCTGTTGAGTCCAGATAATCGTATGGGAATACACCTTTTCTAGTAAGCATATTAAAATCATTGTTTGATAAATTTACAAACTCAGACTTTAAAACAGGAAAATAATTCAAGTATGAGGCTAACGTATCTAAAGATGAAGCCATAAACCTAAATGAATCAATAAATCGAAATTTTATTGTGGTTTGAGGTATGTGTTTAGTAAACGAAATGTAATTTTCTTTGTTGATTGGGAGTAAATCAATGCGTCCTTCAATTTTGGTTGAAATATCTTTAATAATGAAATGTGCATCATACCCTGATAAATTGTGAAAAATTATCGGTATTGCATGACTATCTTGAAAATTAATATTACATGCATTATGTGCTGCTCCACGATATTTACCAGTTAGGTGACAATGATCTTTAACTTTTATATCTGCTTCTGAGAAGAGATTTTCGCAAATATGACATGATTCTTCATCATCGAATTGTTGAAACTCCTCTTTAGTTAATTTGTTTATTGGTAATGGATGAGAGAATACTGTTTCAACATGTTCAGCAAATTGTTGAATTTCATCAATAAACCAACTTATACAATCATTTCCACGATATGATTTGAAAAATGATAAACTATCATTGTAAGCACATTTTACATAATATCCAATACTAAAAGGTTCGTGTTCTTGATATTTTCCTATATTATGTTTACATTCTAGAGGTTTTAGAAGACATTCAAGATCAGCATAAATAACGAACGGCACTGCTTCTTTGTTTTTATGATTTTTAAAATATAATTCTTGTTGTTGCTTTGTTGGTAAACGTATTTTACATTCATTTAAATCTTTGCAATCTTGAATGTGCAAATTTAACTTTGTTTCTGTGTGAAAATAGTGTAAACATCGATCGCATATATATATTTTTCCATTATGACGACTTAATTGCTTGGTTAAAAGTCTTGATAAATTTTTAATCCAAACAAAATGATATTTTGCAGTTGAAAGTATATATTCATTTTCGTCATTTACATCATACGTATCTTGAATCATTAGTAAATTAACATGTTTTTCTTTTTTATCTTTCGTTAGATATGTTGGCAGTGTCTTATAGTTTCGTTTTGAATCTTTTTTTAGTATATAAACATTAATTGATACATTATTTTGTTTTTCAAAAGTGGGAATTTGTTTGAAAGTCATTGGAAATCGAATCCCATTTAAGTTTAATTTATTTATATGATTCTCATAAGATTTTGTTCGCTCGGTATGTTTTTTGGTAGGATATAAAGCTGATGTTACAGCCCATGCAAAACATGCGTTATCACTATTTTTTACGTTTACACAAGCTAATTTTGATTCGATTTGTGAAGGTAATTTTATGTAGGAAGATCCAAGTTGTGGACTGTATTTGTTTATGTTTACAGTCAAATTCACAATAGCGGCTAACGTCCAACCACTGCTTTTATCTTGAAATTCACTGAGTTCTGTGATAATTGGATTAAGCACATTTTCTAAAAACCAATCGTTTAAGTTTGAATCTCGAAAAATAGTTGAGTTCTTAGTGTTAATGTACTTATATTCACACAACTGTTCTTTAGTTTTCATGACACAAAATTCACCACAAAATATCGTATTGATTTTAATTGCTTCTTCTTTTTTTAATATATTTTGGATGCGTCTACGAACTAACGTGTTACAATCAATTAAAAATGATTTTGCGTCTGTATGCACTAAATTTATAACAACGCCAGTCCTCATCCTAGTTTTAAATGCGGAATTGACATCTTCCCAAACCACTCTACCACTTGCTAATTCTTTTTTATTTTTGCGTGTAGCCTTGTTTTTTAAAAGATTTTTACATATTTGTCTAAATCCTTTAATTTGTCCAATAGCACATTTTACATTATTTTTTTCACCAACAGTTTTGATTGATTTTAATTTTTTGTTTAAATCTTTTAACGATTTTGTATATTCACTTATGCACAAATTTAATGTTTTTGGATCATTTTTTTCAATTGCCTTGTTTAACTTTAATTTTAATTGATTTACTTTTTCACTGACTTTAGACATTTTGATTTTTTTCTTTTAAAATTTATTTTCCTCAAATTTAATAATATGTTGAGCACAGTTTATAAACTTAGTTCTGTTTATAAAAATTTATACAACTTACTAATTTAATTATTCCTCAAATTAAATAAAAACGTTCAACACAGTTTAAAAACTTATTTTTCTTAATAATAATTTAAAGGCTAATGAATAATTATTATTATACAAATCAAAAATTCGTTTACGATAGTTTACAAATTTGTACGACTAATGATGTTTTAACACAATTTTAAAAATAATTTTTGTAATAGGAATTAACACAACTAGCAAATTTTTCTTCAAATTAAAATACGATAATCAATGTTTATAAGACGATTTGAACAAGTAATGATCTTTATTGGGCGAAAGTCGGTTAAAAATCATTTAATTTAACGAAATGTAATGCTATATATATGTATATATCATGATTTGTGTTTAAATAGTTGTATGCAATTACAACCGATGGAGTTTGTTTGTTTGTATGTGTTTCTTGAAATGTTAACATACAACAAAATATTCTACCAGCGATGATATTGTAATATAAATTGCAATTAAATATAAACTCATTTTAAAAAAACAAGACCCCACGCGTCAGACAAAGACCAGACATCCGAGACAAGCGAAAATCTTTCATAAACATCTCTTTAATAGAAATTGTGTTTATTTTTTACTATTGGATAACAAATGCTGATACATACAAACAGAAGCATCGTCAACAATAACAACAACAAAATTCCTAATCTCATAAAAGAATTGAAAATCAAGAAGAGAAAATTAAGAATTGCCAAATGGTGTACGAATGTTGTCATATCTATCTGACGTTAATTGTTTTCCTACATATTTTATCAAATATTTTCTATTTTCCATGTGTGTTAAATTTTTTCCCACAATTTTACATAGCATTCCGAAAAAACATTGTAAAAACATTGAATTGAAACTAAAAATTGTGATCAAACAAAACATTTTTATAAACAATTCTCTTTATATGAAATTTACTAAAATTTCCATCCCAAATTTCCATTTTTAAACACACAATAACCTAATATGAAACAGTGAAAACTACAAAAACTACTTTTATTTCAATGTTATATTCTTGATTTCATATGATCGAAATCACAAAAACACATTTCTCATTTTGAATTTCAGATTCCTGATATCAGTAGAATTTCTTTATGAAAATATTTGGATTAACATGTTTCATCTTGTCTCGTAATATATTTTTTATTTTTCATACTAATTTTCTTAAATCTTTTTCTTGATATATGACGTCATAAATAATTATACATCGTAGTATTCAGATATCTTTATCCAATAATTACAAATAAAAAACTTACAAATAATAAAATCAGTGTGTTAACACAATAACTGCAAGTAATTATTTTGTATCTTATTTTAAAATGATTGTTTTGTGATGTCATCAGCCACGTTATTCATGTCGTCGATATCGGTTATGTCAAACTCATGCACTTTATGTTTACAACAAAAACAAATAAAATTAAAAATTAAAAATAATTCAGACATGACTCAAACATAGCACAATCAATCAAATCTGTGAGTTAACACAATAACTGCAGGTAATTAGTTTATATCTTTTTTAAAATTATTGTTTTGTGATGTCATCAGCCACGTCATTCATGTCATCGATATCGATTATGTCAAACTCATGCATCAAAAACAAAAAAATTAGATGACTTTATGTTTACAACAAAAACAAATAACAATTAAAAATTAAAAATAATTCACACATGGCCCAAACATAACAACAACAACATCAGAAGAAAATTAAATAATACAACATTTTATTACGATTGTTATAATCTCCTTCATTAACTTCATTGTAGTATTCAGATTATCTATGTCAAACAATAAAAAATTAAAATTTTACAAAAAAAAAACTTAACTAAAACTTCTGGAATCCACATTCTACACTATGTCTTAAATGAAACTGGGTTAACATGCAATTGTTGTTGTTTTTTATTAATATCAATGTAATTGTTGATGTTTTTCAGACAAACAAAAAAATAACTAACGTAAAAGTTAAAAAATAACACATCTGGACAAGAAAAAAATTATTTTCATCATCATTTTATTCGCAAAATTTAAACGACCACACGCCTGATATTGTAATAAAAATTGCAATTAAACATAAACTCCTTTTAAAAAAACAAGACCCCACGTGTCAGACAAAGACCACGCATCCGAGACAAGCGAAAATCTTCCATAAACATCTCTTTAATAGAAATTGTGTTTATTTTTTATCATTTGATAACAAGTGCTGATACATACAAACAAAAGCATCGACAACAATAACAACAACAAATTTCCTAATCTCATAAAAGAATTGAGCGAAAACCTTGCATAAAAATCCTCTTTAATCGAAATTTACTTAATTTTTTAAAATTGGATAACAAATGCTAATAAAGACATACATCAAAAAAATCTCATTGACAAACAAAAAAGGCAAACGCAGTAATACAACAATAACAATCTATATATTATTTTATTTCATATTACATCATGAATATTGTATGGTTATATAAATAACTAAACTCCTACACAGTAGTATTCTAATTGTCTGGTGACGTCATACATGTCTATAATTCATCATTGTAGTGTAAGTAATAATTCTCGCATTCTCTTATAACACTCTTTGATGACGTCATGAATCTAATCAATAATTATCGTATTCTCTTTCGTGACGTCATAAATGGCACCAAAAAGCGCAGGATTTTTTCCCATATAAAAATACATGGGATTTTGGGTTGAAACACTCATATCTACACTACTTTTGCAATTCTCAGTCCTAGGCATTGTAACTTTTATTATAATTGTAAAACTATAGTGGTATAAAACTATATATCTCTATTGGTGAAGGATTAAGGTAAACAATTCTCTATCACCTTGAGTTAGCTATAATTCAGTAAGGGATTGCAATCCCGCGATCCCGACCCATTTTTATGGTCCCGCAGTCCCAGGATTAATGAAAGAAAATCCCGCGATTATGGATTGTCATATATGCCGGGATTAATCAATGAAAATACAGAATTCTGTTATCCTGTTTTGTTGATTTGTATTTTTTTACTTTTTGTCATATGTAATGAGATCATATACCACTGGTAATAGCAACGAGGAAATACTTGTTAAGGTTTATATCTTAGGGGTGGTAGCGGATAACTTCTATTCAGTCAACGCTAGTACCTTCAATCTTGTTCCACTCTACCATGAAATATTGGCTTATGCACTTGTAGCTCTTCAGGTAGTACTGAGCTAGAAAAACAAAGCAACCCATTAGTTCGCGAGTTTGCAAGGAAAGCAAGGAAACCCGAAACATTTTAAGTATTTAAGTATTTGCAGAATTGAAACTCTGCCTTTGTTGATGATACATCGAACATATTTACTGTTCTAAGTCGAAGCTCCATAAAAGTTTTTATTGAAGATTATTTAACGTTACATCAGCAGACGTGGGATGTGAAACAGGTGATCCAACTACACATCATCGAGCAGAGAATACATCGAAAATGTAACTTGGAGGGATCAGTTTTTATTCTTTTGAAATTTTTTTTTTATTTTTGATCTACGGGTGGGACAACCCCGCGTACTCCAGTCCCTGCTATTGACATACGAGTTAACGTGAGATATCACATACCACTGGCAATAGCAGTGAGATATCACTAGCCAAGGTGACATCTTAGGGGTGGTGGCGGATGAACTGTATTCAGTCAACGGTAGCACCCTCAATCTTAGCTGTGAAATAGTCCTTGATGATGAGACGCTATTGCTTTCTTGAAGAAACGAGCCTATATATAACTATGTGTGGGCTTCAATCATTAAAAAAAGACTGTGCGTCACAGGATCAAGGAATATGCAACCGGCTGGATTATTGGCAACTACATTTTTGTTTTGTTTCAGCGAATTTTTGTAAAATTTTGCTATTTACCTTTTAATTTACTTTTATTTTCTCTATTCTATCATAAAATATTGGCCTATGTCATATTTTGTCAGTGATAGGATTTTTTGTTAAGTTATCCATTCTTTAACAAAAAATATAAAAAAAAACAAAAAAAAAAAAAGAAAGATTTACGTCCATCAACACCTTTGAACGTATGTTGTTGTGGGACCTTGGTCTTAAAAGGTTTTTATGTGTTATTGTGACACATATTGTAATTCCTACTACACAACACATTTTATTAAAAAAAAAAAAAGTAAGGATTCAGTCGATTAAGTAGAGAAAAGCAATTTGAAAGATGAAAAAGAATAGAAAAATAAAAAGATTTTATATATTTTAACATGGCTGGTTTTATTTAACATTTTACTTTAGGAAATAATTTAGATGTGTTTAATTGATTTAAATAATTTTCATATTATTTGCATATAAAATTATGTGCGAAAGAAATTTTTCAGTTAATGTTATAACAAAAATATCGTTAATGAAACAGGCCCTTTCTATAATTAATTTTGGTGATTTAAAAAAATTATTATATTTTTTTAATATTTTTTATTTGTCTTGTTTCATGTCCATTTATCGATATTTTAATTTAATTTTTCATAATAATGAGAAAATTATGGAAAATTAGTATAATTTTCTACACATAATTCAAATATTTAAATTTTTTGATTTCCGAATTTTGGTCTTTTAAATTGTATCATTAAAAAAATGGCGAAAAAATGGACGCATCCTTTACAAACAAAATCACACTCATACATTTCCTATTTAGAACGTAAATATACGAACGCTAGCTTTATGCATAAAAATGTTTGTCGGGATTGATGCGAAATACATACTTCTAATATAAAAAATTTCAAATATTATATTTACGAAAAAAACGAACCCATACAAACATCGATAGCAGCAAAAACAAAACAAAGATGCACCAAACCAAAAGATTTAATACGGCGTATTGCTTGATTCTATCACAAACGTATTCAATATCACTATTTTTAGTCCAATTTTTAATTTACAACGTTTGTAGTCAATTGAAAATTAAATCATAGTTGACTCAACTACAAACATGGTTAAATCAAATATGTTTGTGATACTTATAAAAAAATATATCAACAACGGTTAAATTGTTAATTTAAATACGGAGCGTTGGTTGATTCAATCACAAACGTATTTAGTTCCCCAATTTTCACTTAATTTTCGATTAACAATGCAACATGTTTGAATCAACCAAGATTTTTTCTTTCGGTGTATAAAAAATTTTTTTGGTCAGAATGCAAACACATAAAATATTAAACTGGTCACCGCAATTTTAGAGAAATGAAAATAAGTCAGCAAAGCCGTCATAGAGGACCCCGTTTGCAGTGAATGTACAATAATTTATTGATCATTCCACCAAGAAGAAACTTTTTTTCAACTTTCGAAAATATTATTTCCAAATTAACAAACGGGTTTGACGAATTATGTTCTCTAAAATCTTTTTTCTTAAATCATTCGAAGTGTATGGTACTGGTTTTTCTTTATGTAATATTATTAAAGTTTTATTTTGGTTCTTTTTTTTTATTTTTTTAAGAAGTTGAATTAGTAAGTTAATGTTTTATATGTTTATTTTTTTTTGACACTAGAAAATGAATAATGTGTTTTTTATTTGAAAATTGTGTTTTTTCTTAATTATTTATGGGTTTCCATATAAATTTTTAATCCCGGAATCCCGGGATTTACAATTTATTAATCCCGTAGTCCTGGGATTCATAAAACACCACAGGATTGCGATCCCTAAATTCAGTGTTAAGGAGAACGAGAGATAAAACAATTGGTTCATAAAAGTTCTCACTTTCATATGCCATCCATCTCAACGCCAAAACTGTAATAATTTATTTGTTTTAAGGAGCCCTTAAATGTACTACATGAGTAACTAAAATTATAAAATGACTCGTTTGGCTACCGGAAGATTTTTAATCCACATTTTGGTTTTTAAACGCTTTGATTCACACTGAAAAATGAATTCTACGAATTGGTCTTGCTCTTCAGCAATTTAATATGAAAGTAAAAAATCATGCTTGTTTTAAGTTGATTTAATCCTTTTATAGCTCAATTTAATCCAAACTTGATGTAGAAGTTCTAACGAAAAGTATAACTAAATTTCTCCAAATTATAGAATTTTATTTCCTAAACAATAATTTAGTTTGATGAAGATATATCGTTCATTTATTGCAGGGTTATTTACGTAAAATACGAACGGTTGGTAGAACCATTTTTATATTCTTATCCTATCCGCCTGAGGATGAAATCTTCTATTACTCCCAAAATAAATAGCCGTTTCTTAATAAATTAAAAATCACAGTAAACATGGACGGACTTATGAAAAAGAATCATCAAAGTGAAACTAGGCCAATCATTTAAATTACTCGACAACTACCCAAATGATATTGTCACGTTTTTCTACCTTACTTAGAATTGGCCTTTCTCTTAATTCGATAAACGCAATGCCCAAATCTTCTCCTGGATTCGATTACTGAAACCGCTATTGTTTTACAACAACAAGAAAACAATTCTGCAAACAATATTCTTTAAAAAGAATATTCAACAGCTAGAAAAATTCCAACGGTTGATTGTAAAAATTTCCAGTCCATTGCACCCAAAATAATACACAAAATTTCTATTAAATGAAACTAAAACTTTATTCACAATTAAAATAAAACTTTTCTTCTATTTACACGGTTTTATGTCGTGACACAGCGTTTTGTTTACAATTAATTTCAATTAACATAATCGCATTCAACTTAAATTGTTTTACACTATCGCACTCTAATATAAAACTAATTTTTTTCCTTTATAAAAACTTTGTCAAATTATAATAAATTATAAATTAGCTGCTCTGAATATCCGAAGATATTCGCGTTGACTTTAAACATTTGAGGATTAAAATTATCAGGAAAACTCTCGATGGTAAAGAATTCCAAAGATGCGAGATCCGAAACCATGAATAGGTAGGGTGAGTTGCTCTTGTAGGACGAAAAGAATCAAGATTTACATTACAAAACAATTTCATAGTTTTTTGTTGGTGATATTTCAAACTAGTTGGATATCCTCCTTCCATAAATGAAAATATTAGTCAGAAGATCCAACTCACACTTTGAATAAGCCGGGAGTTCGTTCCAAAGTGATATTTAAACCTGAAAACAAGAGCAAAACGGGCAACTATGGAAACAATGATAGGGGAAAGTTTTGAGACATCCTTTCTGTTTCTCTGAAAGAAGACACGGCCTAACAAACCACTGTCTCAACTAGCTGGGCCGAGGTGCTACTGTCAGATTCTTATTAAGCAAAAAATTCCGGACATACAAATTACAAACTCTACATACAACATTCGTTCGTGAATGAATTTTGATTTTGAAATTTGAAAATTGACATTTTGAAAAAAGATGCAAATATGTATGGCAAGGAGCTGATTAATTTTTGGGCTATTTTGAACAAAGTGCGGAGGGACCCTCCAGCACCTGTTTTTTGAAAGCTCAATAACATTTGCACCTGCTAATTTAATTAGCTGAAACTTGTTACATAAGCATTTAGTATGGTTCACAACAGTTCTGCATCTTTTCTTCCGGTTTTATATTTGTTTTTTTGCAATTTTTTTCAGTGTCTTTATTGATACTACAGCCTACAATAATAAAGCGATTATGACGAAACTTATAAAAAAGGTTTTAATTAGTGTGAGAAGATAATGTTTTACTTTTGGGACACATTGATCAAAGTGGCGGGGGTCTACCATGTAACTGCTGACTTTTCACGCTTTGTTTTTAAAGTTTGTTGGGAGCATACAGACTTCATTCATTAATCAATTTTAATGACACTTCGAAAAAAGATTTTAATGACACTTCGAAAAGATTACAAAGAACTGAATACATTTTCGACAGTATTCGGATAATTAGTGGGGGGCCTCCCGAACACCTATTTATATAAAACTTCAATAACATCAGTTCCTGATAATTGATTTTGATAAAACTTGGTATATATGTATGCTTAAACTATAATCTGTCACAGCTTTGCATTCCAACTTCGGGTTTTTCACTTCCGGCAAAATTTTTTTTTTGCTTTTTCTCGTCCAACGCAGAATTTATATTTTTTGGGATACTACAGCTTTCTTGAATGTTTTTATAATTAGAACTACGCGAAATCTATAACATTGGTTAACCATGGATTTAGCTCACTTTATATTCAGAAC